>JADHKO010000140.1:0-83049 GCA_019925425.1 Ophiostoma pallidulum
AGACGCTGAAACAGTTACAGGGAGCTTTAGGGAGCTTCAGGGAGCTACAGGGACTTAGACGCTGAAAGCCTAGGATGACAAAGCATCACGTGTTGTGATTAGCTAATACGCGATTTGGTCCAATAAGATGTCGTATTTTGGCTCCACACGGGCGCAATAAAAAAGCTGCACTGTCGCATTAGCACTACCCACAATTTGTGACAGATTCATTGTAGAAAACCCCGTCAACCAAACACCTCTTGGTCTCCATATTTATGAAACGAAATACAGCGAGTCCGGACGAAGACGCAAAGGACGGCGATACCCGTTTTCGCACGGGAAACAATCACTAAGACGGTAAATCAAGAAGGAGAGAAGAGGTATGAGAGCGTTTCTATTCTACGGAGTACATGTACAGTATTTGGCAGGCGTTTGTGATACTGGAAAAAGACGAGACGCAAAACGGCGAGATATCTTATGTACGAATATCAACCAAAATACGAGTATACTTCATATGACAAACATTTCAAGTAGTTGTCCCTGTTTTTTGCTTGACCGTCGTCAATCTCCCTTTTCCTGCACTTCGGTACCCATTGTGCGAGCCCTGGATTCTATGACAGGCACTCTTGACAAGAGACATCGTCGTCCTTACCCTCATCTCCTTCATCGGTCGCCCACCGCTTATTCTTTTGATCCGAGAGAAAGCGCGCACCGGAGAACGCTTGCGTGGGAGGCTCTCCAGGCCAGATTGACGACGGCGCCCTTGCCACTGGAGGATGGAAGCAAGACACTGAGATGACAAGTATGATGCGTCGTACTCGTGTGTCGTGGGCCGCTCGTTGCGCCCCAGGCGGGCTTCCCCTTGAGCTATTTCTCTGCCCCAGCAAACGATAGTTTTCAAGCTACAAATAAAACCACGTTTCCCCCTCGTCGGCCTCTAGCGCTACTCCGTAGAAAACAAACCCCCTTCCAACCGGGAAAAAGATGAGAGAGTCGCAAACGGGTTTTGTTGCGAGGCAATATCGCTTGCGGCCGACGTATCAGAGAGACTGCTCCGTAAAGGGGGAGGGTAGGGGGGATTACGACGTACTCCGTACATACAACGTGCAAAGAGGAGCTAATCATTTGCGTTGCATTTGGTACGGGGCACAGGATAACGAACAAGGCCTGTCCCCATCAAAAGTGCAACCCAATGCATCATTGTCGGTTCATCGTGAATGGGGCAGGTGGCCCCGTCGAACATCGTGACTCCACACCAACGGGGAGCATTCGTCGTAGGTGCCAAGATACGGATACAGAATGCAAGGGTACTAACAAAAAACGTGGGAGTTCCTAGTCTTGTTACGAATATGCAGGGGGCAGAAGCCTGGCTTGTTTTTGTTCTGGACCAGTCCTCCACGGTGGGCATCCCCTTTTCTGCTGTTGAAGAATGCCCCCTGCTACGCATAAATGCAAACCTGCACGGAGCATCACATCTTACGAGTACGAGTAAGATACGACGTACTTCGTACGGGCGTGGAAAGAATGGCGTTGCGCGAAGTCTTAAAACTCTGCCCTGCGTGCCAGCCCATTGACAAGATGCAACAAGAGAGGAGACGAATCCAACACAGTCGCACAGTCGCATCCGGGCTTATGCAGAACCTCAGTCCTGTTGCGACGCAGCAATCAGAGAGCGAAGTTGGGTTTAGGACAGACGATATTTCGCGGGACCCTGTGAGACTCTGTATGCGGACAAGTGAGAGTGCGAACAAGTCAATCAGAAAGATACGAGACCGACCGAGAAGACAAGACAGCAAGACCATAATAGCTGGCCTGGCCCCAGGGCGGCAAGGCATGCATATCACGGGGCATCCCCGTTGGCGAGCCGGGTGGAGGGTGAGCACCCATCGGCATGTCCGCTCGTCCTCATGGGATGGACAGCCCCTTTTTCATTGCGCCCGGAGCGCTGGCCCCGGTTTACGAAAGTCCGTACTGGCAGTTTGTTTGTCTCTCGCTGTGGATCGGGCCAGCCGGTTGACGGCGCTCCCCCCCCACCCCCCTCCCGCCCTTTTCAACGACGGCGACCGGCTCTCCGGACGGGGCAATCTCATGGCCCGTTGCTCTGTAGTCACCTGACCACTCCATCATTGTGAAAACAAACCCGAAGCAGGTAGTGACTATTGGAAATGGCTGTGATTGAGTTCTACGAAAGGCAAACATGCCGCGGTCAAACTTGCTCTCAGCAGCTCGTATCCAGTGCCCAGCCATATTCTACTTCCCTCTCCACTATATAAAGTACAGAGATACACGTCTCCGCCCGCCATTCATGTATATGCAGCTACCAAGTCGGATATTGCATCACGACAAGTGAGTAAGTAGTAGAAGGGGGGGGGGGGCGACTCAACACGCGCACGTTCTGCTTCTTAAACTGGGCTCCGCCCACCAACATGGGCAGGCGGTCGTCGGCTGCAGCTGAAAGTTGCGGTCGACAGATTGGTGTGGTGACTTCTCCGTGTTTTGGTTTCTTGAAAGCTGCTTGGGGGCCTTGCTGTTTTTTTTTCTTTCTATTCTTTCATGCTCCGTTGTGTTATACAGTGATTTAAGGAACATCTTTTTCTCTGGTATTTTCCCCCCCTATCACAATAATTCTCGGGTTGAGTTTCCCTCTCCTGCAGCATTGTACAGTCCAAATTTCACACGAGGTTGTGTACCTCAGTTGTCCTACCCCGACGACATTTTCGATAACATTTTCGACAACGCATAGGCTCTTAATCTGCACACATCCGGTTTTACTTGTCGTTGGCTGCAGCGAGACGTGCGCTTGGCTGCTGCCGTTTCTATTCTCGTGCATGTCATGTGTCGGTGAGCAGCTGTATTCCGGGCAAACATGCCACTTCTTATTGCTCCACTGCCGGTACAATAAAAAGGGGCAGAGAGAACTCAGGTCACACGAGGCAGACTTTTCGTTTCCCCTCTTCTTCGTCTTCTCTTTATGCTTACCCAAACCTGCAGTTCTGGTGGTCTGTAGGGCCTTTTAATATGTATTGCCAGCGCACAATGAAATCAGGACGAAGGCAGCATTAGACGAAAACGGTGACTGAAGGACTGCGAAATTGGGTGGCAAGCCAGTCTCATATCACTTCAGCCCCTGCATATCGTATCCCGGTCGTGAGTGGCCGCCAACGGCGCGGTGGGACTCGCGGGACTGCATCTTGCACCAGCGCCACCGTCATCTAGACCGGTGCCTTGGAGAGTGGCCACACACATAGGATGGCTCGAGATTAAAGATTTGTAGTGCACAGACACGTGGAGGGTCGCACATAGGGAGGGTGAGGAAAGGGGACACTGTGTGATTATTGAAGCTGTGAGGCTGGTCGTGAATTGGCTGTAATTTCCATTTCCTTCTCATGTGGGCGTCAGAAAGCAAAGCGTATCCGGACTACTTGCGACGACGCGTAGAGTATCTTGACCAAAACACACGCGAGAAAACCAGCCTTTGTCCACGCGTTCTAATCTGGACATACAATGGGCCTTATGCAGCATCGTCAGCGTGTTCGAGCCACAGCACTCTCTGCCCTAGTCCAGCAGCCGTCCCAGGCCGATGCCATCAAACAGAGGCACTAGCCAGGCGTCGATCCGACGGCTCTCTTTCAACGCCGTGTTGAACTTGTCCAGGGCCTCCAGATCCTTGTCGGAGCGGTAGTTGCCAAACTCGTTGATGACGTCTTTGTTGACCTTGGCCTCTTCGGCGACCTGCGGGTTGTCCGAGCTGGAATCGGCAACTAAGCCGCGGCGCAGCACATTGTCGGCAACAATGAGGCCGCCGGGGCGCAGAAGACGATGCGAAGCACCTGGGGCAGACTTGTCAAGTATGGTCTGGAGGTAGTCCGGGTAGCCAGACTTTTGGGCATCAATAAAGATGAGGTCGTACGGCTCCGCGGGGTTTAGAGCATTGAGTCTACGTTGTCGGTGCCTTTGTTAGTATGGGCTCAAGGGGACCGGTGGTTGTATGCTGTCTGGAAACCCCCCCGTGCCCTCCTCATATCTCCCTCTGGACTTACGTCTCCAAGGCGTCGCCGACAAGAACCTCAGCGTTGGTGATGCCGATCTCGGAAAAGGCCTTGCGGGCAAAATCAGCGTACTCGGGGAACTTCTCGAGCCCAGTCACCTTGCCGTCTGGACCGACAGCATGGGCCCTACGAGTGGAGCGGGGGTTCATTAGCACACGGTACTGCCTTCAATCTGTTTGTTTTCTGGAAGCAGCAGCGAGCCGTAGTAGATATGGCGTAGCGACGACGAGATGAACCTACCAAACCATGGACGAGAAGCCGCGGAAGACGCCAATCTCGAGAACTAAGTAAGACCTTTGTATTAGCCGACAGACAAGTTCCTTAAGTGGGCGGGAGGCAAGCACGCCATGCGATGTGGCCGCAAGCAATGGCGACGTACCACGCTTCGTGCCGGCGACCTGGGCGAGGAAGCAGAGGGCCTGGCCCTGGAAGGTTGAGATGGACAGGTTCGAGCGCTCAAGCTGGAGGATCTTCTCGTGATACTTGAGCAGCGGCTCCGGCAAGACGCTGGACTTGTCGGCGGCATACTCGAGGACGCGCGCGGCCACGGTGGGATTGGGAAACAGAGATGGGACGTTGGCCTTCATAGTGATGTGCTGTGCCGCGTCGCTGCAGGTTTTGAGTGGTAGATTGGCTTGCGTGTCGACCAAGTGGTGACGGGGTCGTTGCGGGGAGGGATGGAGTGGGAGACGGAGAGGGTTTTACATATAATATCGACTAGCTTTGGGGAAGAAGGGACGACCAAGCGAACGCGGGGCGCCGTATGTCTTATAACTCATGACAGCGCAGGACTCCCGACTCTTATGCCTGGACTCGGTGCTTTGGAAATGGAAGGAAGAAAAGGCTGCCCCCCTCGCTCCTTCCCATTTTGGCGCGGTGTGACAGACCGGCCAGCGAGCGGCCAGCGAGCGGCCAACGCGTCTGATAGCGTCGGGTCACCCCCTCTTCCCCCATCGCAGGCCAGCCCGTAGTCTCGTATATCCGGCCTGGAGCCTCTATTCTTCAACAGTGTAACACGAAAAACAGCCATCCTTGGAAGCGACGTCGGCAGTGCGGTGCCTGTATCGGCGTTACGATGGCCGGGACTACAAGCACATTCTGGGGGCACGGCGTACGACGTCTCGGTGAGAGACGACAACAACAAGACCTCCCCCCAAGAATAAGGTCGATTGGCGGGCAAAGCGACGATTGCATCATTCGGCGATCAACGAGGTCGGGATAGTGGGATTGTGGGGGTTAACGCCGCCGCGGAGTGGGGACAGTCCTGGGAACTATGCGGATGGCTGCTGGGCTAGAGGCCTTGCCTTCCTCTTCCAACAACAAGACCGACACGGCCGATAGCTGCGAGTGGGATACCGCTGGGGGGGAGGTGCGCTCGTCGAGGCAGGCAGTCCTGCAACGGGTCTGGCGAGGACAATGAGAGAACGAGGACTGCCTGTGTAGCCAAAGACAAGGTAACCTCTCGGAATGCGGTGTCTGTGAAGGGCGATGCCATAGCGAAAGACCCTCAACAGCCAGCGATCGAGACCAGCGCGTGGAGAACTTGCGGTGAGTGCCTAAGCTTCTTCATAATGGCTTGTATTGGACTTTCAAGCTGGTTGGACGTGGCAATGGGCCCGTCGTAGGGTTGTAGGAGACTCCGCTGGTAGAGCATACGCTTTTGCGTAGTAAAAACAGACCCAGGAGGGGCAAAAACATGAAAACGAGAATAGAAAATACACGATTAGGGGCGAGACCGGGGATGCATCACCCATTGGACCCTGAACACAGCAAACCGGCTCGTTGATCCAGCTCGCGGTTCACTCGGCGCGCTTTCGGGAGCCAGTCTGGTGCGCGGTCCCGTCAAAAGCCATTGTTGGTCCACTGAACAACAACTCGTAGGTACAGCCTCCGTACGCGGCGCGGCCACTTTCGCCATTCCGCGCGTGACCTATCCGTCGTATCTGTCCGCCGCCGCCACAGCAAGGCTGTCGCGCGCTCTGTGGTCTCAAGATGGCCGAATGGATCATGCCCACCATTATGCAGGTCCTGGAGTCCATTTCGTCTCGGCCGAGAGACCCCTAGTCGGACTCTTCATCCGAGGTTGCCTCGATATTGGACTTCTTGGGCGCCTTCACTTTGGGTGCCTTCTTCTCCTTGGCCGCCGCGGGACCGTCGCCGGCGACGGTCCCACCTGCAACGGCATCGTTGTCACCGTCGTTCTCAGCGTCACTGATCGCCGCACCGTCCTCACGCAGCGCCGCGTTGATGTCGGGAATCGCCCGCAGCAGGGTCTTGTACTGGTCGAGTGAGAGCGAGATGCCCTTCTTGCCCGGCCGCATCTGGCCAGCACTGTCGTAGTACTCGCGAATGTTAATTAGAGTATTGCTGCGAAAATGCGAGATGCCAATGCGGCGCATCTTGGAGAGCTGGAGGTTCACAAGGTAATACGTCAGCTCCTATCTCATTGGTACCGATCGAGGCTGACGACGGTGCAAATGTGCTGGTTGTGACGTTTGCCAGCCTCCGTGCCTGTCAGCTTACCTCCCAGTACGCATTGCCCTCGGCATCCTGCCCCTTGGGCGGTGCGTTTGCCCGGGCCGCACCCCGTTTCTTGGCCTTAGAGGTCGCCACGTCCACGCTGCTGGAGCCCTTGGCTAACTTGCTCGAGCCGGCCGTCTCGTCGTCAAAGGCGCGTTTCCCGCCGGCCATGGTTGCTGCGGAGATCGATGGCCGTTGGCCGTGGTTATGCTGTGGTGCGGTGGACAGAGAAGCCGAATTCAAGCGCGACGAAGTAGGGTACTTTAAGCTAAATATATGTCGAGCGGTGAGTCGAGTCGCTAACAGAGCTCGTGAGGTCGTCACAGCTGGGGAAGCTCGCTGGGAGTGTTGCTGCGGTGTGGTGGCGCGCTCTGCGTAGCTTGCAGAGAAGGCGCGACGCGTCGTTTTGGTCGTAGAGATGCAGACAGGGCAAGGGCAACCGATGTAACCCAAGTGGCTGGAAGTAGGAGACTCTCGGCACGGCGGAGCATGGAAACAAAGGAGGGAAAAGGAAACCGAGTTTGGACGAGAAGTAATATTAGCTGAGGACAACTCTGCCGAATGCACCGCGTTCAGAATCCCATGCGCGCCTTCCCGGAATAGTATGAATAATGTGGCAGGAGCAACCTGCAAAGTGCCGCTACCAAGGCCTCCTGGCTGGGCCTCCCCTAAAACGGAGCGAATGGAGGGGTCGGCAAGCTCTATTCTCCACGCGTGACACCTTCCCTCTTGGAGCTCTCCCACAGGCCAAACGCACTAGACTTTTCCAGGAAGCTGCCCTGGGTCGGCCGGCCAGGACCTTCCCGGGACGTCATTCCGCGCCTTCCTTCAGAAACACAGATGTCACCGAGAAAGCCTCATTTGCTGACAGGCAACCGGAATCGAAAACGTCAGCGAATAAAAACGAATAGGCCGTCGTACGACCTCTCCGTCTCCTCAACGCCAGATCTGAGTTCTCCCTACCCCCAACACATACACGCGCGCACGCACGCACCCCTACGAGACTCAGTATTGCATCCGAAGAGGCCCGCTGCGAGATCAAAAAAAAATGAGAGCCATCATCGCCGTGCCCGCCACGCTGGCGCTCGTCTACCGCGCGTACAGCAAGAACAGCCTGACGACCGCAGGTATTGTCGCCGCAACGCTGACGGCCATTGCGCACGCGATCCATCCGTGGAACCTGCCCTTTGTCCTGCTGGCCGTGTTCTTCCTTGCTGGCACAAGGGCAACTCATGTATGTTGGGCCCCCACTGCCTCGGAAGCCTTGGTTCTTTCCGCAGCCTTCTAACAACCGCTCCGTGCAGGTCAAGAAGAACATCAAGACCCATCTCACACTGCCCGCCAGCGGCCCTTCAGCAACCGGTGGCGAAGGCCCCCGGACGCATATCCAAGGTGAGCGTCCCGTCGATGTGCTTTGTAGTGCCCTGCCCTCTCCCAGGCTAACATAGCTTCTCTTGTTCGCAGTGCTCGCAAACTCGCTCATGGCTACCATTCTCGTCCTTCTCCATGCCTACCAGCTGCACCGGCGCAAGGAAGCCATTTCCGCCATCGCCGCCGGCAGCGCCTCCTCCGACATTGACGTCAAACACATTGGCAGCCTCTGCTTCGCCTGGCGTGGTGACCTGCTTGTCGTTGGCATCATCGCCAACTACGCCGCTGTGGCCGCTGACACCTTTTCGAGCGAACTCGGCATCCTGTCCAAGTCGTCCCCACGCCTCATCACGTCTCTGACGCTGCGAAAAGTGCCCCGCGGCACTAACGGTGGTGTCACGCTCGTCGGCTTGGGTGCAGGCCTGCTGGGCTCCATCATTGTGGTGACGGCCGCCATGCTCTTCCTGCCCCTGTGCACGAGCGACACCGCCAACCCTCTGCTGTTTGGCACCGCGGCTGCGTCGGCCTCGGCGGTCTGGTCGGCCGCGGACCGTCGCTTGCTGATGGGCTTCCTGACAGTGTGGGGCATGCTAGGCAGCCTACTGGACTCGGTACTGGGTGGCCTGTTTCAGCAGACGGTGCGCGACGTGCGGTCGGGCAAGATTGTCGAGGGCGAGGGAGGTCTGCGCGTTATCATCTCGGAGACGCCCGGTGAGCACCCGCATGGAAAGGGCAGCGAGAACAAAGTGACAATCGCCGGGTCACCCACTGAACGCTACGACACCCACGTTATGCACCGGCGGCCAAGCTTTGGCGACGGCATGCCAAGCCGCATTGTGGAGAACGGCTGGAACTTGTTGGACAACAACGACGTCAATTTCATAACGGCCGCCACTATGAGCGTGGGTGCTATGGTTGTGGCTGGCTGGTACTGGGATGTACCGTGGCCGACCATTTACGGGCTATGAGAGCGGTGCCTGGAAACATCCACTACACCAATATGCTTCAGACAGAATCAACTGGTTTGCAACGAGGCCCCTTAACGTGCTTTACGAAGCACCCCCTCTCTCTCGTATGTAGTTTTTTAAGACACGCCGTGTCTTATCCAGTTTCATTGACGACATGACAAGGAGGGACGGGAAAGAAGACGAATAGACATAGAAAGACAACATGCAGTTTCCATCATGAGTATAACAAGCACTCGAGATTGGCGCAGAGATGTTTCGACAAACATTGGGGACAAGTACGTTGCAGAAAGCAAAATATAAAAAGTAAAAGGCCACCGATAAAACCAGCGCCGAGGTTCTCGCTAACCCCCTGCCTCTACTTGGACGCCAAAAAAAAGAGATCAAATCGCGCTCAGCCCCTAGTTGACACTGCTACCCTGAGAAAATGTCCTCGACCCCCGTCCAGGTGCCCCGTGCCCGCTCCTCCCAGTAGCCGTCCTTTCCGCCCTTGAGCCGCCACACCTCATCGCCGTCTGGGCCCGTCGCCACCTTCACAAACCAGCGCGGCTTGTGTTGCTCGCCGCGCTCCTCGAGCTGCCGCCGGCGCGCCCGCTGGGCCTCTTCGAGCCGCGTCTTCCACACCTCTGCGTCGTCCAGCTTGCCCTCTTCGGCAAGCCGCTGGTCGGGGCGCAAGCGGCAGTCGGTCGGTGCCAGCTTGCCCGTTTCGAGGGCCGTCACCTCGTTGAGTGTTGCGGCAAACTGCGGGAGGCCGTAGACGTGCGGAAAGTCGTCGACGAGCGGGCCCGCGCGCCAGATCTCGAGCCCGCCGGCCTTGCTGCGCGGGTCGACAACCTTGAGGCCCGATGTCCACGTGCCCGTCAGCGCCAGCCCCGCGTGCGCGCCCGACGGGTCGTACGTCTCGATCTGCACGTCCTCGCTGCGCCCGCCAAACATGCCCTTGGACTTGAACTCGACGGCCGCGCGCGCGCCCGTCGTGTCGTTGACGACCGTCATGGTGCCGACGGGCTCCACGTACTTTTCGCCCATAACGACGTTGCGCAAAAAGACCGTTGCCAGCACCCACGAGTAGTGCTCCTCGCCGCCACCGTCGGGCAGCCGCAGAACAACACGCACGCGCCCCTCGGTGATAATCTCAGCGCTCTTGCCCCAGAACTTCTGCGACGGTGCTGCCGCCTGGGCAAACGACCACGAGGGGGCGTCTGCCTGGATGGCGAGCCGCACGGGCCGATGGCTGACCTTCTCGACCAGCACGCGCATGCCCCCGCCGGAGAGCTCGCGGTCGGTCCGAAGCAGCTCAAACGTTTCGCCCAGCAGCGGGTTGAAGGGCTTGCGGATGGCGCGCTCCTTGGCACGGCCGCCCGAGAACTGCGACACGGCAAAGGCTGCCACGTACAGCAACCGCTCCTCGGCGCGGCCCTTGGCTGCTGCGTCGCTGAGAAGGTGGGCGTACTCGAGCTGCTCTGCGATGCGCTGCAGCAGAGACGTCGGCTCGTTGGCGGACACTGGCATCGAGATGGTCGACAGGTCCTTGCCGACGTTCTTGCGCACAAATGCAATGAGGCTCGGCGGCAGCACGGTCGAGGGTGGGATGGTCGTGCGGCGCGTGACAGTCTCGGCCAATGGCAGGGGCGCCAGGGACTTTGGTTTCGGCGGGAACAGGCTCTTTCCGTCGCTCGTGCTGCTCTCCGCGCCCCCCTCCCCCAGTCCAGTGTATTCCTCGTCCTCATCTTCAACGGACGACACGGACGACTCGTCGCCGTGGATGGACGCCGCCTCCTCGTCAATCTCGGAGCCTGGCGATTCTTCGGTTTCACTGTGGTTGTCGATTCGGAGCAGCCGCGACTGGTTCGTGGCCACCGCGCCCTCGGCGGCGTCGAAGAACTCATCGGTCGACGTCGACTCAAAGCTCTTGCGCGGCGCCGCAATGTTGGCGGCGGCGGCAGAGGTGGTGCGGCGGTGTTTGCTGTTCACCAACAGCTGGGTGAACTCGGCGACCACAGTATCGAGGTCGTCCAGCAGCGCCTGGCAGTGGTCCTCCACGCTGCGTTCCTCGTGCGTTGACGCATGCTTTGTGTTGGGTGCCACAGAGGCGATGGAGCCAAGCGTGGGTACAGCAAGCGACGAAGCTATGGCCGGCCTGAAGTTTTGTGGCGCAAGCGGCGAAGCCGAGGATCGACGCCTCCAGAACGGGCGGCGCTCCGATGGCTGCCCGGTAGGCGTCGGCTGCTGCGAGGGCAGATAGTCGTCAGACTCTTCGTTGACAGGGGGTGCATGTGGCGAGAGGAAATGCTGCTTCGTCGAAGCCTGCAGCGCTGAGCGGTTGGCAGCGTTGGCCGTCGCCATATCCTTGACGAGACGCCTCAAGGCATCCCGCGTGCCAACAACACGACTGACAAGTGCCTCGGCCTGCTGCCACGCGCGAATTTCTTCCTGATGCATGGCTTGGGGGGCGATTGGGACAGCTGCTGCGCCATCGTGTGTAGCGTTTTGCGCGGACGATGGCTCAGCTGCCAATCCCTGTACCTGCTCGAGACCTCGGGAGATGCGGCTTGCGCGTTCAAGGGCGCGGGCCCATTCAGTGAACCCCTTCGCATTAGAAGCCTTTAGGTGCCAGACCTCGGCGCCGGAGTCGATGGTGATCTCGCGCCTCCGCTCATCGGCGGCGATGGCTGCTAGGCTGAGCGGAATGGCGCCACGTAACGCAGACGAGTTCTGGTTGTGGTAGTAGGAGAGCGTGCAGGTGGCGTAGTCGAGCGAAAAGAAGCGGCGGGCATAGCCTTGCCCCTTCTTCCGGCGCCGCTTCAGCAAGGTGCCGACGTGGCAGTTGGCTGACGGTCCCACAGCAGAGGAGGAGCCCGCAGACGTGCCGGGACGCATGCTACTGCTGCTGGCGCCCGCTCCACTTCCAGCTCCCGCTGCCCCGCCGGCGCTGGCACCCGCGGCCACGCCGCCGATTGCGACGTGACTGTTGAGGCTGTCGAAGGATTCAGTCGGCAGGGCACCGAGTCGAGGGCTGTTGTTGTTCTTGCCGAGGCTCGATCGGCTGGTGCTGGCGGCGTGGCCCGCTTGGAGGTTGGGGAGATTGCGTGCGCCCTGCGGAGGCGCGCCGGTCGGGTAGGTGAGGAGGACGAACGTGGCGTTCTTGGAGGTTTGCTTCGAGAAGGTGTTGTCGAAGACGAGCCCGAACATGCCGCCGTTGCCGGCTATGATGTCAAAGGTGCCCATCGAGACTTTGTCGGCGTCGCATTTGCCGTGCCAGCTGACAAGCTTGAAGCCCTTCTTGCGCAGCTGCTCGGGGGCCGTGCCGGCGTCCTTCTTCGCGAAGAGGCCCGTCTTTGTCTCGGGAGGAGCGCCATCGAGCTGGCTTTCGTCGAGGTCAGACTGGAAGGTGGTGAGGTTGGTGCCGCCGGTGCCGGGGTGCTTGACGATACCGAAGTTTCTGGGGAGAATTAGCATTTCGTTGGAGACAGCCAGCGTGATGGGCCAGAGCGAACGGAGATTCAACGCGCGCGAATGTGTGTGGTTTGGACATACATGGACTTCTTATGCGGCTGGACACTCCAGGAGATGGTGTGGCCCTCCTCAACCTTGACCCATCGGACAATGTACGACTGCGAGGGACGGGTTAGCAGCGGCGCTTCGAGAAAGGGGAGGGGGGGCCAGCGCGCACGCCTCCCACTCGTACCTTGCTGTGGATCTCGAGCTGCTCGATTCCAGCCATTGTATTGTGCTCGTGAGAGGGAGATAGAGAGAGGGAGATAGAGAGAGGGAGATAGAGAGAGGGAGATAGAGAGAGGGGGAGAGAAGAGGAGGGGGGGGGGGGTTGGGGTTGGATGTGACAGGTGGCCGAAGTTGTCGCGATGCGGGGACCGAGGCAAGGTCGCAAGGGGCGAGAGAGGGCGGAAACGGGAAAAGGCACAACACGGAGCTCGGCCTAGTTCGGGTCCATCACGGTACGTTGTCGCGCAGTCGAATGGCTATGGTGTCTGTACCGTTCTTCTCGCCGCGTCCGCGATGACGACGTTTTCGGGCGTTTCTCTTTCAAGAAGGCGGCTGAGAGTGCCAAGCAGCGCGCCAAAGGATGGCCGGAACGCGCGGAGACGGCTGAAGAGGCCTGGAGGGCGCGAATCGAGCCGGCGGTCGTCTGCGTCGTGGGCCGGGACTCTGGCCGTGGTGAGGTATCGCAAGTCGCAACGGTGGCCGCTATTCTGGAGAGAGGATGGTTGTGGGCAGCTTCGTCGCGAAAGACGACGGAACCGGCGGCGACGAGTGCGGTTGCCTTTTCAGGGGGGCATAGGGCTAGGAATTCGGGGTCTGCCAGGGCGCGCCCAAGCAGATAGCTGTTGGTGCGGCGCTCGTAAATAAATGCCGGCCCCGCTTTTCTTTTCTTTTTCTGAGGAAGGGGGCTAAATGGCTGTCGGCCAATAGCAGATACGGATCGTCGGCTCGCTGGAGGCGTCTCACTCCCAGAGCTGACGAACAGGCTGCCACCAGCCGCATAGTCAGCCTTACGGAACGTAGGTGTGGGTGCCGTCTTTAGATCCCGGACGGTTTTCCTGCCTTCGTTTCTTACCTTCTGTCTTTCCTTCTTTCTATTTCATTCCATCCATATCTGCTGCGCTGGCATGCTTGCGTTGTCGTCGGCGTCGGCTTGCCTCGGCATCGGAAGCCTTGCCGGCGGCCGAGTGTTACCCCGGCCCTTCCTGTGCATACGGTCACAGACACTGTATGACCTGGTTAAGGTTTGCCTCTATTTGCTGAGTGTCGGGGTTAGTCAGGACTACAGTCGCATGTGCAGATCGCAGCATATTAGTCTGTATCCAGGTAAAAACTAGGTCATTATTTCGTGTATCCCATCCGTAGCTGCGAGTCCTCTGCCCACGCCCTTTCAGGTGCGGCTTCCCCATCCTTAGAAAGTACACTCCCGCGTCTTGCCTATGCGTCCGACCTCGTACTCGATCCACCGTGCCGCACCGCGCCGACCGGCGACCAGCAGACCTCCCGGGTTCATGACATGGCACCCTTCGTATGTCACGCAGAACGGCGGTGCCGTTGTATCTACGAGCACCAGCGCCGTCGGCAATGGGTACAGGTGCAGTGCACCGGCGAAATCCCAGTGGACGGGCCGTAGCGAGTGCTTGAACGGCGCGAGGTACCCCTGGTCCAGCAGCGTCTTGACGAGTTTCCGCGCGGTCTTGACATCGTACGGGAGATCCGTCGAGCCAGGAGTGGCGCTGCCGCCGGCGCCGTCACCGGTCGCGCCGCCGGTCGGCCCGTCGGCAGCAGCAGCAGCATCGACGTCCATGAGGTCCTGGGCGGGGGCACTGCTGTCCGGGGCGCCGACGCCTTCTTCATTCTGCGCTGTCTTGGTCAGACGCACTGCCGTACGCCGGAGGCGGCTGGATATGTCGTCCCGGAACAGTACCAGCTCGTGGTTGGGACCGAAAAGCGAGAGTCGGCTCGGGTTTGATGTCCAGATGGCCTCGCCACTGACGCGGTTGGCGCTGCTCGGAGCCTCCGCGTTGGCCGCCGCAAACACCCGGCGCACGCGCGACGTGAACAAGTCCGGCACAGGCTTGCGCGGGAGCGGCACGGCGGCGCCGCCGCTGAACGACGACACCCAGCCGTCGTTGTCTCCGGGAACAAACACAAACGTCGACGACTGCAACAGCGACGGATAGTCGGCCAGGGCCGACGCCAGCGCGTCAAAGTACTCTTTGTACTCGATGCTGCCGCCGCTTCCTCCGCGCGCCATCACTGCGTGCTCCGTAAAGTTTCCGGTCAGCACAAACGCCACAGGGGTGGCGCCCTCGGGCTCGCTGGCATACAGGGCTAGTATTTTGCGGAGCGCCTGCAGCGTGTGCGGCTGGTCGAGGTTCAGTTCACCGAGGAGGACGACGCGCTGGCGACCTGGCGGCGGCGGGCCCAGATCTTCTTCTTCCGCGAGCACGCTTTGGTCTGCCGACGCATCCACTTGAGAGTCGTCGCCTTGAGATTCCTGCTGCTGCTGCTGCTGCTGTTGTCGCTGTTGCTGGCGGAGCTGAAGCTGCTGTCGCCGGTGCTGCTGGCGTTGTCGCAGCAGAAACCGCTGCTCCAGTTTCCGCATGCGGTTGCCGACTGCGCGGTGGCTGCCGACGCCCAAGAAGTCGATCCAGCCAAACCCGCCACCTATCGTATGGTCGGCCCCGGCCCCGTCCGGCCCGCTTATGCCCAAGGCAGCACGGCGCGTCTCGCTGGGCGGCTGGCCGATGAAGAAAGCCTGGAACCGTCCGCCGATGGTCCCGCCGATGCCTGTGGCACCATTAAGGCCACGGCCGGCGGCCTCTTCCTCCTCCTCGTAGACACCGTCCACGAGGACGATCATCCCTGGCGTGAACCAGGCCGAGTCCTCTGGGATGGCCACCGCGCTGGACAGATCGAGTGCAATAGACGCCGAGAGGTCGCAGATGGACAAACTGCCGGTCGGTAACACAACAAGCATGCCGAGCAACATGTGGTGCGTGCCGTGGCGGCCGAGCAGATTGGCCACAGGCGTGATCTTGTGCGTCGTCTGTTGGCGAACGTTGGACGACGCGGACCGCTGCAGCGTCGCAACAGCACGAGCCTCGGCCACGGCCGAGCTCTGGAACATTTCGTTGCGAAGGAGGCGCTGGTGAATAACGTTGAAGCGATTACGGAAGAGGGCGGTTTTGTGGGCAGGGCCTGGGAAGAGAGTAGGTTTTGACGTTTCCCTGTGATAGAGAGGTGTGAGCAGATTCTGGTGTGCCAGTCGGGAACCTCCACACCCGCGCAAGGAAAGACGTACCTCTCAAAATGCTTCTTTTGGACATTGTAAACCATTCGTGGCTGGTCCAAGGCGCTGACGACCTTGAGCCACCGCCGTGGGTCATGCAATCCCTCGCTGTCGTTGTCGTCGTCGTCGGCGTCGTCGTCGTCGTCCATGTCGAGCCCGCCCATCCCCAAGCTGGCTTGGCTATCTTCGCGCGCCAACAACGGCGCGCCCCCTGCGGCAGCGGCTGCGGTCGGTCGCAGGCCGAGGCGCGTGTTGGCAATGTCCGCCTCGCGCGTTGTGTCAAGCAAAAGGCTGTTCTGCCGGGGTACGCCACCGCGGAGCACGCCGTTCTTACCGCCGTCCCGCATGCGGCTGGCAGCATGCCCGCCGGCAGCAGCGCCGTTGGCTCCGTGGGCGCTGGCCACGCCACCAACCACGATGCGCCCCCCGCTCATGTTTCCCTCGAGAGTTTTGAGGATCTCTTTGAGCTCCTTGCTTGCGCCGTCGACGATGAAGCCGCAGTTGCGGTTCTTCCAGCTCTTTGCTGTCTCCTCCAGAACGTGCTCCGCCAGTCCCTCCTCACGCCACCCCGAGCCGCAATGCCGCCCAATGAAGGTGGCCAGCTCCTGCAAGGCCGACGACGTCAGCGTCAGGCTGTGCTTTTTGGTGAATGTCCGGAAGGCGAGGGGGCGAAGCGTCGCTGGTGGTAGCAGGATGGGGAGAACGATCGGCTTTGCAGGTGGCAGTGCTCCCGCACCCCCCCGAGTGGTGGCTGTCGATGACGTGTCCAGCACCGCAGCGCCCGGCACAAAGGGCCGCATGGGGTGGAGCGGCGTGGCAAAGGCAGGCGACGAGGAAAACATTGCCCCGGACGACGCAGGCGCGCCGGCCGGCGTCCGGGCCGCGGCACCGCGGGCGCCAAAGAACGAGTCGGCCAACGGCTTGCTCTGGCGCTGCTTGCGCGGGCTGAGCTTGGCAGGCGTCGCCGCGGAGGACGCGGCATCGGCCGTCATGGTGTCGGAGTGCGAGGCGATTCAATGACGGAGAGCTGGAGAGAGTTGAGGACAGTGTAGAATGATCTCGTTCTTGGCCGTGCTGTCGGGCAAGCGTGTCTCTTGGCAGACGACACTTTAAAGTGCATTGTTGGTGGGACGCGTTGAAACACGCGTTTCTGGCTGGCAGAATTTCGCGTTGGTTTGCGCTGGCCGTTGTGAACAGCACGGCTACAGTGGGGCGTGCCCCAGAAGTTAGTACGGAACCTGGCCACACCGCCTAACACTCGTCCCCACCAATCAGCAAACACTCGTTTGTTCTAAATCGCAACGAGTTTCATGACGACCTGCATGCCCATCTGGTCTGGATCACAGCACCAGCACGCATCGGGAGCGCAATAGCCCTGATCCGCACAATGCTCGCATCACGGATATTGAGGCAGCCTCGGCAACTGGCGCCGTCGCTGACCACGCTGCTACGGCGCAGCTTCAGTGTCTTGTCTACAAACCCTCACATTGTAAGACGACGGCTTGTCGACGGCCAGAGAAGACTGCGGCCAGCTTCTGAATGGGACCCGGGAACAAACTAGCTGACAAGACCCGCAGAAGGCATTCCAGCTGGCTACACTGCCGCCGTCGTACCTACTCACCTATCTGGATGCCAGCCCGCCGTCGGCCGTCACGGCCATTGGCACGACGACCGAGCTGCCGCCGACGCCGCGGTCGTTCAAGAACAACGACGCGTTCATGGCTATCCTGAACGATGTCCTGCGAGAGCATGCGTCACAGGACGACTGGCTGAAGGCACAGGCAGCTGCCTTCGCCGCACCGGGCGGCACCATCTTCAGCAGTGCCCACGCTGGCAGTGGTAGCGGCGGCACCGGCGGGGCATCGTAAGCCATTGAAATCCTGGGACTATGAATAGCACCCGCAGATTCTGGCTGACTTGTCTAATCTTTTGCTTTTCCTCTGTCTGCAGCTACCAGGGCGGCTCCGGTGGTGGAGGCGTTGGAGGCTGGGTGCATCTCAGCGATGTAAGTTGGACCGCTCTCGCAGCGGCAAGCTCGTTTTACAGTTTGGAGAAGCATCCCCCCCTAACACCACCCCTCGCAGTTGCGGAACCCACCGGACTTTGGGCGAATCGCGTGGCCCGAGGACATCTTTGGCAGCGTCGAGGTCGACGGCCACGGGACGCTGCTCAGCAACTTTCAGCCATCTGGCACCTACCGCATTCTGACCAACGAGGGAATGTAAGTGCTTGACTCCTCTTCCCACAGGGCAGTGAATTACTTTATCTCTTCGACCAAGTTTTAACGATGAGAAGATTGGGACTCAGCGACTTCCTCAGGGGAAAGCTCGTTGAGCGCCTCCGAGAGGAGGACGAGAACGACACCAGCGAGCGCCCGCACGTCTTGGACTGAGCCATGCTCCTCGTTCTTCCGACGTGCACACCCGTTCGTTCCGGAGAAAAACTCTCGGGGAGCACACTCGCCGGATGGCACGTTCAGACGCGCTCGGGGACCGGAGAATCCACGCCGCAGCCGTGATACGCTCTGCTAAACAATATCACATCCGTGCACGCCCCTACCTTCTCTCCCTCTCGGCTGTTTCTTCTTCTTTGAGCCGTTTCACGCGATCCATACTGTGTTTATGAACCGTCTCCCTTCCTTTCTCGTGCTTTGCCCCCTGCTCCTTGTTATTGATTTCCCACGGCTTGTTTTCTTCTCTGGCCGTCCTTGCTCGGCAGAGATGGGCGGGCCTGTCATCCCGATTGTCGTCTGGCGTTTTGTGCCTGCGAAGGAGCTATGCGTGACGTGAAGCATATCCAACCGGTCTCCTGCCCCCTCTTCCCCCCCTTCCTCTTTTATTCATGGGGGGCGGGTTGTAGAGAGGGCCCTGCTGCGCTGTTTCATATGGAGCGAAGGGAAGCAAGGCCAAGTACGCGGAAATTACGACGAGGGAGCGGCGCAGTTAGTGAGCGCACGCCGTGCATAATTCTGACGGGCGATCCTGGCGTGGGAGTCTACCACACGGCCTTCAACCATGCTACTGGGTAAATTCCGGCCCCTGCGGAGAGAACCGAAAGTACCTGGCCTTCGAGAATGCAGGCGAGAGACAGGCAGACTGGATGGGGAGACGATGACGAGGATGATGACGGAAGGCGGACAAGTATCTGAGCAAAAAGCAGAAGAGAGAGAACAGGCGATGGCCAGAGACGGGTCCGTAGATGAGGTGGGACCACGAACACACCGAGATAACGTAGGAGAAAATAATGATGACAAAAAAGAAGTGATCAAAGGAAGGAAAGCCAAAACGCATCACACAGGAGTCACACCGCAACTAAGAATCAAAGTTTGGGACAGACGGCAAAAAAAAAAAAAAAAACGTACAGCAGCGGGTATTCGCTGGTCGTCACCGACCCAACTACTAATCCGCCGATTATTGGTTTAACTAGGGGAGAGCGGACGGGATCCCGTGTTCTCCAATATCTATGGCCGTACGTGAAAGAACTCTTTGGCAGCTGGGCTTATGTAGGAAGCTCTGCCTGTTGTGAATGCATGTCTACCATGAGAAGGCTAAATAAACTCTGGAAGTAGGTGTGAATAAGTCATGACGCAAGTGACCGCCCCGAGAATACAGGCCTACTGAAACTGCTACACTTCTTCCCCGGTGGACAAAAATAACATTGGATCGACGAGGGTGGGGGGGAAGCTCAAGTTAGTCAGTTGTATGAAAGACAATAAACGGTCGTGACAGGGAGCAGGGAACAAGGCCATTTTCAAGGGTGGGGGGAATGCAGGACCTGGACCGAAGAAGAAAGGTAACGAAAACGGTGACTGAGTATTGCGTACTGGAGGGCATGGGAGAGACCTTTTTGCTCATATTCCACTCTTCTCCCTCCTTCCCTTTCTATTTTCGATCTGTCTTCGATTTGAGCTCCGAAAAGGGGGCGTCTGTGGGTTTGTCACTTGCTGTCTGAGGGAGGGGTGTTGTTAGTCGGGTAAATCTCACTAATGATGCTGCTCAATGTCTGTCCTTGAAGCAAAGGGAAAACAAGAAGTGAACTGCCTGGGAGATGCTCGAAATTAAGGGATAGCAGCTTTTTTGGAGAGTCCCGGGGAGTTCTACCATTGCGGCGTGGTCGAGGAGGCGTATTGTGCTGAACGCGGATATGAGCCGGTTTTCCGCTACCCAGCTTAAAATAGACGGTGAAGAAAAAACCAAAAGAAGATAAAAAAAGCCGTCCTCGATATCAATCCCCGGTTGATACCAAGTGTCCTCGAGTGAGGGCAATAGCCTGTCGTTTTGTGAGACCGGAGCTGTGACTGTCTCCCTGTATGCCTTCAAGACGCAAACCACCTCTTCATTTAGATAGAGAATGTGGCCAGCCGCCCTTCCCTCCTATGTGAGTTGAGCTTTAGGAGTGGCCTTGTCGGCCGAGGATCTCGTAGCACGAGTTGCAATGGCGAAGCCTGAGGCTTTAATTCGTGAGGGTCTACTCAACGTGGTAGATAGGTGTGTCTGTTGGACTCGATGTGGATATGCCGCCGAGGGGACGAACAGGCAAGCGTGGTAGCTGGGATGTCGTTCGAGACCGATAAGGGGACACTCCTGCAGGTAAGATTCCTTTACCCCCACCCCCCTTCTTTTTTTTTGTTTTGACGCCGTGCTAGTCACAAGAAGGACACAGTTCGTGTAGTAAGCCGATGTTTTAGCTTTCCTCCCGGGTGTGTATGGCAGACTCGGTCATCGTTGCTGCTGCCTGCTGAACAAAAAGTCAAGTGCATTGTGACGTCGTTTTGCTGTCCCCTGCCTGGCAACAGTTCCCGTAGTGCCCCATGCCACGGCCACGCGCGGTGTCGGCCTTGTGTTGCATTTGTATCCCCAGACTCTGGGCCGAAGGATTGTTCGTTTCTAGAGTTTGCCGACGTACTCATAAAAGTCGGGATCTGTTAGAGAATGCTTCATATTTCATTTTGGGAGTCGAGCGTGGTCGATGCCAAGCAAGAGTCGGCTTCTTTTTGAGATGCCGGTTGTGTTCCGTTGTTCCGTTACCTGTGCGAAGCTCCCTCCTCTATCTCCCTTACGAGTCTCTCTGGAGCAGGTATCCCTCCTGCCCTCTCCTCCTTCAACAATAGCCCCCGTGAAAGTGTTGATGCTGGCTGGCTCGAATACACACTGCTACCCAGGACTCTGAAGGATACTCGAGAAGGATAGAAGATATTACTGTGCTGTCTTGATGTGAGCTGGCATCAAATTGCTTCGTTCGAAGGACGCCCTTCCCCTGTGCTTTCGGCGTCTAGAGATTCGTCAAAATTGTTGTTCCACGATCGAGTGTCATCGTTATAATGCCGTCGTGGATCTGAAGGAAAGCTTTTCTCTTTCTTTGAAGTCGAAGAGACATTGCGACGAACAAACGGGAAAGGGCCAGGAATCCTATACTCGGGACTTGTTGACATCTTGCCCTCGGATACAGCAGTGATCGAGCTTGGGGGAATGCCCAGTGGACGTCTTTGTGAACACAATATCTCCGACGCGGGAGCTTCTCGGTCATCCTCCAGCGATTGACAGAGACAGGACTCGGCGTCGGCGGCTTCCTTTATCTAGAAATTCGAAGTGGCCGCTGGACGAAGTAAAGCAGGAATACTAATCTGGACCGATAAGTCAACGCGACGTCGCGGCCATGTCACCCATGCAAGAAAAGATGGCACAGAGGTAACATCTCTTCTTCCCCCTTGCAACATGTCCAAAACAAGGTGACAGAAAATTACATCCCATTCACGCCAATCCATCTTCGGTTACCGGACACGAAATGAACTAAACCAAGCCTGAGAAACACTCACACAGAAAACGTGAGGCATTCTCCGACTCCGGCCACGCGTCTGGGGAGGGGGGCATATACATGATGCTTTAGACCAACTCGGAGTCCGGAGAGCCTCTCTCGGTGCCGAGTACAAGTGACAGAATGAATGCTAAAGGGAGAATGGCCCAGTGGGTCTAGAAGTTTATCAAAGGCAGAAGGAGGAACAATAAAAAAGCGAAGGAGAGAGAGCACTACCAAGGGATGATGAGGAGCTCTGCCAGACAATAGGTCTTCTGTTTTGGTGTTAAATACTTACGGCTTACCGTCCCTACGTAATTCTTTTGTCACCTCACTCTCTCGTCTCTTTTCTTTAAAGAAAGAATATACACGAGGCACTAAGGAGGCTTTGTATTGTTTGGCTACCGTTGGCATCCATAGCAACAGCTACTTACAACACATCTTAATAAGCTCGACCATGCCACAGGCATCTCTATCTCCAAAAAAAAAGATCATAAAAACTCTAGCGACGTACGGGAACGAGGCTCGGTGCCGAGGAGCATCGTCACCACGGAGATAATCCGCTGGGTCTAGTGCGTATTTGAAGAGGCTCCCGATATCTTGGTTTTTGCTTTCCTTCTCCTGCACAGTGTCTCCATGGTAATGACAGCCTCTGAAATTTCCATCGGAATATGTCGATACTTCCTGATGTGATAAGATTTCCCGGGTCCGTTGCCCTCCGTCGGGAACGTCTGTAGTGGCATGTGCGGATGGCACCATACAACGGCAGGTGGTCCTGCCAAAGCCCAGGCTCGACTACGATGACTGGCTGAGTTAGTACATATCGCGGTAGTGGTAAGGCTGCTCACTGCTGTCTGAGATACAGCAAGACGGTCTCCAGCACTGTCGTTTCGTATCGTTCGGTGGGTCCTTCAGAACCCTTGAGGCGTTGCTTTGTCGTTGTGTGGTGTTGGCTAGTTTATCTAACAACTTCATATTGTAGAGTCGGCTTTCAGAGGTTCGATTGAGGGGCAAAGGGTAGGTATGGTAGTAAACAAAGAAACTGCCCAGAGAGAGTACATCTGACACTCTTTCAAAAACTTTGTGCCGGTTCTGTTCTATCGTGACCATTGAAGCAGCTCAACTACGCTTGTATCAAATTAAGTGAACACCAAAAGACGGAGAACCCGAGCGTCTGAAAAATCAATGCGAGTAGCAGTCTTAGCATAGCTGGTATTTGTCCCTGAAAAAGGGCATTTGCATGTTCAAGGCCTTGACAGCCGGTTTAAAGCAAACGGCGTGCCAGTCCCCCCCTTCCCCCGTGTTGAGGGATACAGCGGCGACCAGGCCATGGGTTCCCTGGTTAACTGCATAAACTGTAAATCTAAGTGAAGCTGGATGGGAAGAGCCGGTCGGCGCAATGGGCAAGCTCACCCTGAAGAAGAGCACCATGGTAGGGCACAGCGGAGCGGCTCTGCCGTATGGTCCTGGATGTGGCATCCAATATGGACAGTAAGGAGTGGAAAGTTGACGGGAGGTTCCAATGTGGAGCGGGTAGGCATGGGAACACCTCAGACCCTCGCCTCTCTTTAAGTTCTCGATGCGATTACTCAACTGCCGCGTTTCAACAGGTAAGCCATAAAATATCGGTCACCGAAGAAAGGAGATTGAAAGAAAGAAAGAGGCCGTGAGGTGTTTTGCTGCGTCCGGCTCTGCAGATTTTGTTGTTTTCCTTCTGCCCTTCTTATGGTCCCCTTTGTGGGTTGCTTTGGGCAGTCGCCTGTCTCGCTCGGCAACAGGGAAGCATATCTCATCTTTGTGAGGCGCACACTTGGAGAACTGGATATCATTTTGGATAGTTGTACGAGACGACGGCTAGCAGTGACATGCATTATACGACAATAGGAGTAAGACTGCTTGAACTTGTGATCTGTCATAAGTTGGATGGCACTTCAATCCCTTGAACCTCTAAAAGCGCTGCTTCACTTTAGAGTGACACTCTGCGAGATAGATGTCTGTCGCCAGAGCATGATAACGCGTTTTTTGGTCGTCACAACTTCTTTTACCCGAGAGGCGCGAGTACTTGGAGTAGACCCTTAGAGATTGGAAGAGAACAGACAAAAAAGCTGGCCTTCTGATATTGCAGTGTTCCCCAAGCTAGACTGTATCGCATGCATTCTCACCACATGCAGGAAACAGCTTGAACAACACGAGAATCCGAGGTTCTGGCCCATGATATTGCAGCATCCCCGCGACCAGCAAATGCCTCCTGTCATCTTCGGTTGGTTGCCGAGCCAGACATGGATGATCGTCGGGTCTACCGGCAATCGCCGTTGTAGGCAGAGGCAAATTAAGACAGGGAGAATTAGGGAGAAAGGGGGGGTGGCAGACAGAGTGAAACCGTCTACGTGTTATGGGTTTTTCTTGGCCTTGGAACAAGCGCTCTGCATGCATTTCTATTTTCTGTCGGCGCCTCACAAATGTAACCTTACGCTGCACCAGCTCGACGCAAGAAAAAAAAGAGAAGTGGATAAAAGCTGAAGAACGAAAGAAAAAGTACATGCTTAAGGCCAACACGGCAAGCATTCTTGACTCGGGGTCGTGTGTTGGCTGTCTGTGACTCACTGACCATTTGCCAGAGACAACAAAAAGAATCTGAAGAAACGAAAAAAGGCCAGCCCCACGGCGCCACAGAATCTGCTGCACGTCTCGGCCAGCGGCCGGTTGGGTTTGCAGAAAGAGGCGTATTTTTTCCGTTCCACTGTTTCTTTTATCTCTCTACTCTTCTTTTTCGTATTTTTGTTTTGCTTGGGCAGTTCTGGCAACCTTCTATTAGTGAACTGCTTGTTTTTTTCGAAAGGGGGGGCAAACGAGGGCTCTCCTTCCTTAGAGACAAACGATGCAATTTGTATGGCGTTGTACCACCAGATGGACACAATAACGAGAGACGGGCAGACAAAAAAAACAGAAGAGGCTGTTTTCCTGCAATGCACACAGTGGAGATACTGTCGCACAGGACACTTGTAATATCATCACTAGAACATGGCTTTCATCCTTCTGGAACACCAGCTAGCCACTGGCTGCCAGAAGCGGGAATGTTGGGCATGCAACCTCCCCTAAAGAGGCTTTGTTGTCACCGCCCGTACCCCAGGCACCCAGGTTTCTCGCCCCCTGTTCAGAGTGAGATACAAAAGCCCGTGCTGGGTGACTAGAGGGCTCAAGGGAGTTCTCTTTACCTTCCTTGCAGATGCTCGTGGCAGGCGGCCAAGCTCCCTGGCCCTGGCCTGTATTTTCTGTATTCTTCTTTTTGTTTCTGTTTTGTCCTTTTTCCAAAACGAAAAAAGTAATCGTTGGTTCCTGCACTTGCTGGACTCGTCCATACGACGAGATCTCAGAGAGCACAAAGGGATGGGCAAGGGAATAAACAATCCCGGGCAAAGCCATTTTTGTCTAGGTGGGAAATAAAAGAGCAAAAAAGAAAATAAGTTTTCAATTGTGACACACGAACCCTTCAAGCTGCTGCTTCGTTATGTGCCAATATATCTCACGGCCGCCAGTTCCCAGCGAGCCAACACAAAGTCTGAAATGTCTGGAATTTACCTGCTGAGACACCAAGAATGAGCAGAGAGCGGAGAGGAGGACAAAGGAGTGAAGAGAATGGAGCAAGTTGTCAATTAACTGGTCTTGACCGCCATGTCCTAGTCTTGGAAGCAGTGCTACCCCCCGGCCGGTGAGCTGTCCTTTTTTTTGTTGCCTTTCTTTTTCGGTTTGTTTAGAATTGGCTTTGTACGCCGTCAGGGGATTGCCACTGTGGGGTGGGGGGTTTGTTTTGTTTCGTATGGGTTAGGACGTTCTCGTCTCGAACTGGCTCCCATCATTGTTCTTTTGCGAGCGAGCAATTGAATAAGTCCTTTGTCAGCCCACGACGTGAGCGCCGTTGACAAAGCCAGTTCTGATATCTCGGGAGGTGGGCATTTTCGTGGCATGCTGATCAAAGACCTGTTGCGAAGGGGGCCCTCTTTACTGCTGCTACGGCTTGTCCGGATGATGCCGTGCTCTGCTGGATGCTGAGACTGCGGCCGAGAGATGACCGCGGAAGCAATGTATACAACGGTCGGATGTAAAGGACGCGGGTGGCCTAGCCATGTAAGAAAGCACGATGCTTGTGGGAAGGAGAAGAGGAAAAGGAACAAAAGTAATACGAAATAAAGAATATACTGCAGATATAAATTAAAGAAAGAGAAGAGAACAAGCAGGCTCCATCCCCAACCTCTTATCCCCCCTCCCATTGTTTTCGTGCTTTGCTGTCCCACATTGCAAAGGCTCTGCAGAATACGATATCTCGCGTTTCGGATGAGGTTGGATGACCTGGCCGCCTCGTATTTTCTCTGCTTTCTTGGGAGACTGCTGCGATGCCGTGCTGCGGCACTGCGGAGCGCCTACCTGCTATCCTCTCGTAGAGAACAAGACCCACATGCGTCCCGCCTCACGTTCTGCATGGACGTTTCACGACATGGGTAATAAAATATCGCGAGGCAGCACCTGTGTTCCGTACCACGTGCGAGGATGGGCGGCAAGAGAGAGAGACAGAGGGTGGGAGCGGGTGGGTTGGAAGCTTCGTTGTCTGTGGTGTGTTCTGGATTTTTTTTTTGGTATTTGTGTGATAGCCTGATGGGAGGACTGCTCAAGAAGCACAGATTTCATACTCGCTCTCCTTCTCCTCTTTGATCCTCTTCCTTCTTGGACGATGGTTACAAGTCCTGTATATTCCTGACCGCTGCGCGTAAGCCAAGGGACCCTCTTCAGGGCTGAGGGTGGAGGGCAACACAAGGCAGTTTTACGTGTGGCATTCCTGAGCTTCCATCCATTCGTTGCCGTCGTTGCTGTTCTGGTCTTCTACTCCTCTGCCCTCCCGAACCCTTTTCTATCTATCTTATGCTCCTACTCTGCATGGCGCACAGCTCCAGTCCCGAACCTACCGAACGCGGTGTGCTGTCTCTGCAACGTGGCGTAAACGATCCATCACCACCCTTCCTTGTCTTTCTGCTGACAGCCCACCCGTTCTCGTCGCTCTCGCAGTTCACCCTTGTTTCGCGTATGTCTCGATCGAGTCGTATGCGCAAACAGGGCCGATTCGATGAGCATTGCCTGGCCCTTCCGCGCCCATCTGCGCCACGGTCTTGCATCGCTGCAGGGGACCCTCGATTTTCGGGTCGTGGTGCTTTCTTGTTTTCAATCACTTTTCCATTGCTCTTTCTGGCCCAGGAGACGCTTCCGATTGGAAAAAAGAAAATCGTTAAACACAACGATAAGAAAAAAGGCACCCGCTGGGACTGTGAAGTGTCCACCATGTTGTAGCCCTCTCGGCAGCGGCTGATATGACGACTAGCAACGCTGTCGGTCGGCAGGCTACATTTATCTATCGCTGTGCAGCACGGACGGTAACAAGAACCAAGCCTCTTGCTCGTAATCGAAAACGAAGCTGAAAAGAACCGGGGGTCGCGTGTCGGGAAGTGAGGACAGAAAATAGATGCAGGCAGCAGGGCGCGCGCTAGGTCTCGTCTTTGGATTCTCTTGTTGGCTCTGCGTTTTGTGTTATCCTACGACGGTTCTACAGATTGCAGGATTTTTGTGGGATTGGCAGTTGCCTGTGTTGAGGAAGGAAAAAGGAAAAGAAAAAAGGGAACGCCAGCGATACCTCGACAGCACATTAGGTTGACACCGACGGGACGAATCCTCCCGCTTCCTCCTCTGTCCCCATCCATGCGGCTTACCCCCCCACCCCACCGACCCCTGGTCGAGGCAAGGACATCGTATTCTCGCCATTCCTTCTTCGCCGTTAGCTCTGTGTGTCGCCTGCACTATGTCGTGACCCGAGGGAAGAAGGCGGCTTCCATTTTTGGACTCTGACCCATGCCCTCTTTTTTCCTTTTTTTCCAACCGGCGACCTCTGTTGATTAGAGAGAGAAAGGGAGAAGCGTGTGTGTACTGTTTGTTGTGTGCATCGACGCATTGCCCTCTGCGCGAGCTCTAAGATTACCCGGCCTTGGGCTAGCAAGGGCAGCAAAAGGTTGTACGCCAGTGACGGGGCAAGACGCTCCCTGTGATTTTTAAGAACAAAAGAGGGAGTGTCATTACTTCCAGTACATGTCCGGTCTTGCCGACGTCGCCGACGTGGCCAAGGAAAAAACGGAGCCGGCTCGGCGAAGGGGGTTCTCTCCTCTTTTACCGCCCAGTAGCCAGATAAAGACGAGAAAGCAAGCAGAGGGCTGAGAGTGCCGTACCGTTAAGCAAAGTGAGTCGCAAAGTAGATGTAAATGAACTGTCCCAAACTCTAACAAAAGGAATACGGGCTACATAAATAGAAACATTTGGGGGGGGGGGGCATGTCTTCATGTTCCGTCAACCTAGGGATTGCCAACCACTTCCTCCGTATAGCGTGTTGTCACTTCTCTCCTCTAGCAGCGAACTGTTCAACAGCCACTTTGAAGAAGTCCTCATTCTGGAGCGGGCGAGGAGGCACTCTGGCCGAAGTCTCGGGATGGTTTCCTTCATTCTAACTCGCCCCTAATGACAGATGGCCCTTGTTCTCTGATCTCTGCTCTTTGAAGCTCGCCTCTGCCGACGTTTCCAGCTTTGTGATATTGCCATCGTGGAAAAAGTGCCGAGGGGAGGCCATGGGGAGGGATCCCGTTCCTAAAATAAGAATATATACAAGCACAGCTGGCGCCCCATACGTAGAAGCTCTTTGTGGCCTTTTTGTCTTCTCTCTGCCAAGGTGATTGCCATCAAAAGCTCTCCTTGACGCAGACGAATACGGGCGGATGTGACGCCACTCTTGGCACCACACGCATGGCCCTGCACCTCTATGCTCTGTCCCTGTCTCTCTGTTACCCTCTATCTCTCTCGCCCTCCCAGTTTCTCCGCTCCTCCCCCAGTTCCGTTGTACCAAGCCCTCGGACTGGAGAGCTGGTCTTATCGCCCGGGCAATTTCTTGTATTTCTTGCTGGTAGAGGCGTCGGAGAAGGGGGGGAGAAACTCGGCGACGCAATATCGTAGCCTAGACGTGTCCGTTGGCGATTTAAACGGGAGGAGAGAGCGCATGGAGAGCATATCAGCATTGGTCGGCCTCCCGCGTCCCCCTTGCGGGCAAGCCGGGGTTGTCCTGCAATCCATTGCTGTTGGTGTACTATTATGAGTAGCTTTAGATTAATTTTAACCGAGAAGGACAAGTCTTGCAAGACGCCATGCTTGTCAACAGGCTCCTTTGTTTTTGGTGTCAGTTCAATAGGACATTAAATCAAGTCTGGGGCCGGGGTTGACATGATGAGAGAGAGTCTACATTGCTGTCTTTTTGCTTTCCTTTGTTTTCCATTCTCCTTCACTTTCATACTTTTCTTTGGCCTTACGCGCGTTCTTCCCTGCATTTTGTGCACGGTTTGCCCAATATTGTCTTGTCTCAATGCCTGAAATAGCAGTCCTTCCCGCCTTATGCCGGGTAGTCCAAGTCTCTTTTCGCCTTGGCTGGCCCGTGTGCTTTACACTACCTCCCGCCTCTCTTACATCATGGCTTCCCACGTTCCTCCCCTAATAGCTCTGTGCCGCCCGCGCCCGGGCTGTCGGCTGGAGGCCTGTGTATACGCACCCTGACGTGTACATTACTCCCCTTGAATGCTCTGTACGGCTGTATTCTCAGTCTTATTATCATAATCTTCTATTTTAAGTTTCTTTTTAGACCCCTCTCTATCTCCATCTCTCTCTCTCTCTCTCTCTGTCTCGCATAGGTGGTTACTTCAGCGTTACTCATTTATATTGCATAACCTTATTGTTGCACAATGAGGCCGTGGCGGGGAGGTATCCCACAGCGAAGTAGCCCGCAGAGCAAGCAGCAATTGTCTCCTTGCCAGATTCCCATCCTTTTGGGAGGGACATGTTTTATGCGGGTAACAAGCATGCTCTTATCGGTTAGTACCAAAGCTCGCCCTGCATGTGTGCCCTGTATACGCTACCGTACTGAAAGGATGTAGGCTTCTCGTATTTAGCAGAGTGCTCACAAGTATAGGAGAACGGAGAAGTAAAGGAGCAGAATGGAGGTGTGGCTAGAACCTCACAAACGGCAGCCATGGGACGGCCTAAAGGTACCGCGCTGGTGCAGGAACCAGGAACAGGTA
This sequence comes from Ophiostoma pallidulum, assembly GCA_019925425.1. Taxonomy (NCBI): domain Eukaryota; kingdom Fungi; phylum Ascomycota; class Sordariomycetes; order Ophiostomatales; family Ophiostomataceae; genus Ophiostoma; species Ophiostoma pallidulum. Next base: position 29,624 of record JADHKO010000140.1, read on the forward strand.
CAAGGCGGACCGCCGCAGCTAAAAAAAGCTTAATCTGGCTTCCAACACCGCACAACACCTCGTCACCTCCATACAAAGAGTGTGTCTGGGAAGGGAGGGGGAAAGAGAGGCTGCTACCGAGGCGGCGTGGAGGATGTGGATCAGGGAAGAGAGGAGGGGGGGGGGGGGGGGTGCGCGTACTATCACTTCTGTCCCAAACACGGCGACCTCACGGGAAGAGGAGGGCGTCCATCGCCCTGGCGGTAAGAGACAAGACACCCCCAGTCTGGGATTGGCCGTGTCTTCCCTGGGCGACAGATGGCCGAACATGCTCCACCGAAACGTGCGTCAACTCTCGTTCCCGTCTGCCCCCCTTTGTAGATTGCGCCGCAGCCAATGGGAGGTGGTTGGCGTGCACTGCTCTTTACTTCTTTCCTTTTTCATTTATTTCCCTTTTGGGCGCGTGCTTTATCGTTCTCCTTGGTCTGTCCTTCAACTTCATCTGCACTCCGTTCTGGTGTCACAAATTCTCTCCCCCCCGTCTCCCAACCCCCTGTCTTTACAATGTGATGTAGTGTTCCGATGCTATCCCTCTGTTCCTATCCTTCCCGCTTTCTACTTTCTTTTGCTGTGCCATTTTTCTTTGTTCGATAGCTACACCCCCTGCCCAGCATACTTTCTTCCTTGCTGCAGGTTGTGGTCATGGTAGTACCCATTCTTCGCCGCTCTTCCTCGTCGTCCCCCCTCTCTCCCGCCATTTCCCTGCTTTCCGGCTTGTCCTTTCCGTCCCGCATTGTCTGTGACGATCAGGGCCTTGGGGTCGCCTGGCTGGGCAACGAACGAGCCTTGCACATCCCGCCCCGATGCAGGCACCTGGCTCGTATTGCTGGTTTCTCGTCGCTGCGAGGCGATGGACGAGGCGGGACAGCTTCCAAATATTCTTGTGCCCCTTTCTGGAGGCCGGCACCCGCGCTTCCGATAGCGTTGGGATGCGAGTTCTCGACTTCTCACCGCTGCCCGCACCAATACAACAAGTTCTGAGCTGGGGGCCAAAGAGAAACTGCAGTACGAGACCGCCTCCACCCTCGACTGTTCTTTACCTCTAATTTGTGTCACCGTGCTGCCGCTTTCCGACCAAGTCTGTTCCGCTGATACAGACCTCCCCTTGTATTATCGCTCTATTTTCTTCGCCTGGACATTTCCATGCCATCATGCCATCTCTCTCTTCTTGCTTCACTACCCCACCCGTGCCCTGCCCTCCCAATAAAACATCACATTTTACCACTTGCAACACCCAATGCTACAGTTGCTGTCGTTGTTGTCGCTGTTGTCGCTGTCGTCGCTGTCGTCGTCCGTGTACCTGGCATTACTGGCGAAGCTCTACCTGTCGCCCCCGATATAAGCCTTACTCTTCCGCGCCCATTGCTATTTGCCAATGGCCACAGGCACCCTTCCAGCATCCTTAGGGACTCCCACCCTCCTGCTTATGTGGGGGCCCTCAAGCGGTCACGGAACAAAACCCTCGTTGGCATCGCCACGCGGTTTACGGCATAGCCGTGTGTCCCCAAGCTAACGAGCAGGTTGCCGCCTCCTCTGTTTACTCGTTCGTTAATAATACCGTAAATTTGCTCGTGTCCTCCTCGCTCAGCGTTCTGGTGCCCCAAACGATCTCCTTGGACCTGCCTATTGATACGGACATGCCCAGTCCATATAATGCCGATTAGTTTTTGTGCTGTTCTAGGCATATCGTGGATACACCTTAGGCTTCCGGGGAACAGCCAGGTAGCCCTCCACAGGACCCCAAATATGGGAGGAGCAACACATTGGGAACGAAGATGTAGCCCTGGACACCCTATCCTGTCACAATCTTGTGCTTCTTGATGTAGGCACCAGCTTCTTCTTCTGCTTCTACCGTCCACCATCCAGCAGGCGCCACTACTTTCCTGTGCTTCCATTCATTTTGGTCAGCACGGTCTTCTCCCTATCGTCTGTCTGATTAAGCAGCTTTACCTTACCTGCCGCCTTTTCTATTCCCACCCTTCATGCTATCTTTGGGAACAAGAGGAGGCTTACACGCCGATCCCTGCACCCCCCCCCCCCCCCAAATTATGTCGTCCCCCCGCCTCTATTATCTTCCGTTTTTAACAAAAGAAGGAAATTCAAGAGCGAGAAACAGTACACCTTCGTTCGCGTCCACACGCCAATGGCGGCTGAACATTGACAACAACTAGGTCGGGAAGATTTTACTTCGCCATGTCTTGGATACAGCCGCGACTCTTTGCATCTGGGCACCGTTGACCCTACTTCCCTGCCCCTTTCCCTTTCCCCTGTCGCCCTCGCGCTGTTTTACTTGAACACAACCTGACCCCTGGGTGGAGCTCCCATCCAATACTCGAACCGCCTCTCGGCCAGACGGTGAGCCTTATGTACGCATGTGGTGAGATGGTGTGTGGACAGAGCTTGTGCTTCTGTGTAAGGATTTTATTATTCTCCTTGTCTACCCGCGTCCCCGTTTTGCTGACTACCCTTGCCTGTTCGCCTTTATTTAGTATGTTCTTTCTCTGATCAACAATACTTCCCGACTGTTATATGAAGGCAAGTGAGCCATTGATATGTATACGCCACATGCCGGGACAAGCTCTGTTTTGCTATGCACACGGGCAACACCTGTGAGGTACATGTTTACCAGCTCATAGATTTTCCTTCCCTTTTTTGTCCATACATAACGAGCCCTTTCTTTTATTTTTCTCCCTTTTTCCTCTCCCCCCCACATCGTCGACTCGTCTTCTTCCAACTTTCCCTCCTCTCCATTGTCTCTCGTTTGTCACTTGGTTCCTTTCATTTTCGAGACCGATGCAGATTCAGCTGTTCTCTAGGCCTTTTGGAACACAGTCCCTCTCCGTTCTCTTCTCCGAATTCCCTCGTTCTGTCGTTGCTCTCTCTAAAAGGAACAGGTTATACCTTCGCTTTTTTCTGTTTACGAGTCACTCTGCAAAAGTCGAGGCTGTGCTCTCCGCAAGGCATAGACGCCATTTAAAGTACCTCTTGATTCTCGACTTAACCAAGATCGTCCTTCGCAGTCCCCTGATCCTGAAGCGTCAAGGTCTTCATAGAGCGACCCCCGTCAAAACACTCCAAGCTGGCTTCCCAACCCAAGGTGCGGCTTCCGGGCTCAGGCAAGGCAACCGCCATGGTCTACTGTGCCTATTGCGGAAAAGGCTTCACCCGCAAAGAGCATCTCGAGAGACACATTCCTAGCCGTAAGTCCTGATATTGGCCTAGGTCTCTTCCCACGATATGTTCCACTCGCTAACTCTGCATCCAGACACGAACGTCAAGCCTCACCGATGCAGCGGATGCCATCTCTCATTTGCAAGAAGGCAAGTCCTATTGCTGCCTGATCTACTCGTCGTAGGGGAGAGGGGGGGGGGAGGAAAGGGGAGACCTCACTAACGTTTTTCCTTGCCACCCCACAACAGGGACCTACTTCAACGACACCACTCGACGTACCATGAGGCCAGAGATCCGATGGAACCACTACCTGGTGGTGTCCCAACCGTGGCTGGCCGCACGCCAATTGCTTGCCAGAACTGCGCCAATGCGAAAACCGGCTGCGACAAGAGGGTTCCGTGCTCGCGCTGCGCAGAGAAGAACCTGCCGTGCGCCGCACGCTTTGCACGCCGCTCGTCCAAGGCTGCAGTGCGTGCAGCGCAAGCCAATGCTGCCGCCGCCGCTGCTGCTGCTGCGTTTACGTCGCAGCTGATCACATCGCCGACCCAGACTTGCCAGCAGTCCCTCGTGCCGACATTTATTGACCTAGAGCATCATGCAAAACCGGACATTCCTCTACAGTCCCCGTTAGGACTTGAACAGATGGTCGTGGGTGGCGCCACGGATTTGGATATGTGCCTATCGGATCCGACGGGCCTGCAGAAGTCTCATCTCCATCAGCAGCTCAACCAGCACCAGCCGTCGCACTCCTTTGCCCATCAGAGGGGTTCTCCGCAGCATGTCCACAACCACCTTAGCCCAGACGACTTTTCCTCACCACACGCCCGTGTTGAAGGCCTTGACGAGTTCATGGGCTTCGGCGGTGGCGGCGAGTTTATGGGGCCTGAGACGAGCTACCAAGATCTTATCTGGTCTGACTATCCCATGGACATCGACATGTATGCCAACCCGCTCCAACTTGGTCGGCCACCGGACATGACTGTTTCCGGGATGGCGCCTCCTTTTACCGCCACTACAGAGCTAAGCGACATCTCGTCCAGCTCTGAGCCGATGACCGTGTCTTCGTCACATTGCTCTGTCCACACGCGAGGGACGAGTATCCTGTCTTCTGGCGGCGAGTACGACGGCAGGAAGAACAGTACCGGCGGCCGAAGCACTGGCGCTAACGACACGACTGGAGGCAGTGGAAAAAGCATGTTCACCCAACAGCTAGGAACTGCAATGTTCGATATGGCCGCTATGGCATCCTGCAGCGATGGCTTCATTCCGGAGTTTGAGGTTGTTGTGGCTTCTGAGGCTGCCTGGCCGTTGGCACGTTGCACACCGCCCGTCTTTTCCGGCTCCTGCCCACGCACGGCCATTGTGCACCTCGAGTGTTTGGAGCAGAAATCAAAGCAAGAGGGCATGTGGGCTACGCTCGAACGCTTCCTTGAAAACCAACTGGATTCGACGGACGCTCCGCAAGTGGTGCCCTTGACCTCTCGATCGCGAGACAAGATGCTTGCCATTACCCAAAGCTTCCTGCACAGGGCCCTGGACATTCATCGCTCCGGGATCTACCCCAAAGGCGGCTCTGGCGGGGCACCGAGCCCTGGTGCCGAGTTCAACTTTATTGTGCTGCCACCATCGCGCATTCTCGAGTATTTCCTTCGAAACTATGTGCACAGCCTCGGTATCTACTACCCTCTGATCCTGGGAGGTGTGGTCGATCCCAACGAGATGCTGGACAACAACCAAGCATCGACACTACTTGTGCTTCTCATGATTGCCCAAGGTGCCGCGACTGTCCCCATGGCCGAGGCTCGCTACCTGTCAGCCGGGCTGTCAGAGACGTGCCGCATCTCACTTTTTGATATCATCGAGAAGAATGTTGAGTTGTCCGCAGACCCAACAGCCCTGAGATGCGCGCTTCTGCTCACGCTTCTTGGTGCATGGGGTGGCGATAAGTGGCAGATGGACATCGCAATGGGCCAGCGGAGCATGTACCTTTCTGTACGTCAACATACTGAACGCACTCCCACCCCGAACTGTGCACTTCTAACGTCCCAAATAACAGATGTTGAAACACGCCGGCATGCTCGAGCTACAGCCATCTCTGGTCCCCAGCCTCAGCAGCACAGAAAACACAGAGCTCCAGTGGCGCTCATGGCTGCATAGAGAGTCGCAAAACAGGTGATTTCCACCTCAGCCACAGCCCACGGTCGACTGTGATTACTGACCCATTCGCTCTGTATAGGCTGGTTTACAACTGGGTGATGGTCGACCAGGAGTTGAGCTTGTTCCATGACACGGCCCCCGTGCTATCTATCAGTGATCTCCAGTGCCCGCTGCCGAGCTCCGAGGCAATGTGGCTCGCACCGACCGCCGAGCGCTGGGCGGCAATTGCACATAGCACGTATGGAAACGGTGTGAATGCCAGCTCAGCCAACGCCTCACAAATGGCCAACGCACCGTCCTTGGCACCCTCGCTCTGCGAGCTGTTCCAAGACTTCCTGCACGACAATCTTGCACGCCGCAAGAACACGCTGTCTCCCCAACAGCTTCGTCTGCTCTTGCACCCTCTCCAGGGCCTGCTTTTCCACCTGAGGCAGATGCTGTCCTGCCTGCCAGAGGTCCTTCTTATTCGCCGTACGACAAACAGAACCGTCACCAAGGCATCGACCATGCAGCGGCTGGAGGAGGTCCAAGCTCAGCTGCAGCACTGGTACGAGCTGTCGATGGCCTACTTCAAAGCAAATCCGATATGTGCGGTAACACGCTGTAACTTGGTGCTGTACCATCTCATCTCCCTCAATGCGGTGACGAACTTTCAGGAGGTGGAGCGCCTCGCTCGTCGTGAGGGATGCAGCGGTGGTACTTTTTGGAATCTGGGTGCGCGTTACAATCGCTGCATATTCTTGCGCGAGGAGGCTGTCTTCCACTGCGGCCAGGTTCTTCGACTTGTTCGCCAGATCCCGGCCGACCACCGGCCGAGCTGGTGGAGCGCTGCGATGTATCGGGCTGTGCTCATTCTCTGGGCCGACAGTATCTGCAACGTGGACCCGGAGCTTAAGCTGGGCGACACCATTGTGGCAGCAGGCGCGTGTGCGCCTACAATCGGATCTCCAACCAAGGGCCTGGCACCGTCGCCCGGTTTGGTGTCGAGAAGCCATATCATCAACAACATCAGCAGCAGCAGCAGCAGTACTGCTAGTGGTACCAGCAGTGGCAATAGCAGTAGCAGTCCCGGCGATAATATGGGCAATGCCATCCGCAACGACTCCTCGCTGGTTGCGATCGATCAGGTAACGCCCGAGGACCAGACCGTTATTGCTTATCTCTGGGGGGGAGATGGAGTCGCGGTTCTTACCAACAGCGACGGTTCCCACTTGATGCTCAACAATGCATCTGAGATCCTCGGATACGGGGTGAGGTGCATCAGTGAGGCTGTAAGCACTCGGATCAGCGACGGCATCCGGCGCAAGCTCTTGACTCTTGCAGCCAACTGGAACGTTGACGCCTTTTTATAAAAAGTCTTTATTTATACGGTTCATTGTCTTTGGGTTTTCTGTTTATGCTTTGTGTATCACAGTTGAGCTTTGGGTAGGAAATTTTAAGTACGCCAGAGGGAAGGAAACGGAAGACTCCGCAAGACCTCTACTATTTCTTTCTCTTTCTAGCCGGCTATCAATGGAGCTTGGAGGATTTTTTCTTCTCTGGTTCTTCCTTTCTCTTATTCTTCAAGACCATGTTCTTCTACATCTTTCGGTCACTGTGATTGTGAGAAACAGCTCCCAGGAAATGTAAAATACGGCGTACAGTAGTATCTATGGTCCCTCGGTATGTCGCTTTCGTGTAGAGCAGGTACTAAGCTGGACGTACCCACGTCTCTATTATATCTCTCGAAAACCGTCCTCCACATAGTACCTAGCCCCACTGCCACTGTAGCAGGCTTATCCCTGAACCATTCTGCTGAGGGGGGCTAGCCAGCATACTGCCCGTAGCACATGGCACGGTTGTGGAAGATCAAGGTTCTGTATTCTTCTGTGCAAAGTGTATTCCTGATCAAATATAAAATAGAGTGGGGGGTAAGGGAAAGTTGAAGAACTGCCCGCACCCCCATTTTCTTGGTTTCTTTCTGGCTGACAACTTTAGAGGTTCTCATCGTGTCCACAACTGCAGTACGCAAAGAGTTGAGTCCCTGTTGCCTTCATTGACTAATATGTCCAGTGTTTAATATAATAGCCTACGAATCTTGTATCTCTCGTACCCCACGAGGTGTGTGGGAATTTGATAGTATGATACCTGCTGTCGCTCTCCAAACGTTTGTAAGAATGGACAGTTTGGTGACGGAGAGAGAACCCAATCCAAATTTAGCCCTCGTTTGATCGAACGAGACCAATGTGCTAAAGGGAACACTTATCACAGCACCGGGAGTACTAGGTACGCGTATCTAGGTAAGCTAATCCATCTTTGTAGCTGAGCCGACGCGGTTGCCTGATATTAGAACGAAGACGCTGGCGAAAATGCAGCACACACCGAAGGAGGCAAGTGCATATTTAGGGTGACAATTTGGGCGAGAGTCGCTTATTTTCAGCTTTCTTTCTTTCTTCATCGTTTTTGTTGCGAGCCCTTCCACTGAACTTTGGCGTCATATTTCTCTAGCTTTTCAAAAAGCCACCGGAACCTCCGCAAAAATGCAAGGCTACATTCTGGCTCTAACGCCTCGTGAGGTGGACAGAGAACTCTGTATGCGCCGCCGGAGCCGCTTTCCTACAAGCCGGAAATCATTTTAGATGGGCCGCGGCTGACACTAATGGGACAGAAATCAAGGTTCATAGTTGGGGACTGAGCTTGTGTCAAAGCAGACCCAGGCCAAGCGTGACGTGGACGGGCACGAGAGAGTCCCTGTAGCTCGACTTGACCTGTTGATTCCGCAGGCTTGAGCGCATAAGCCCAGTGTAAAAGCGGCCGCTCGGGATGGACCAATAGAGTTATGTAGAAGGGATCCAATGCGTTCTTTAAAGTAGTCTTCCTAACATCTCAAAACTCAAATGTCCAGTCGCCGGCCAGGGCCTGGGGTATTTGCTGTGAGAGTTTTGTTTCAAGTCGGCCAAACCGCCTCTCCTTGACTCATCGTGCATCCGATTCGGAGTGTCAGCAGCCCCGGAGTCAACCGGGACAGTAAGAGCTTGTATGGTATATCCCATACAGAAACTCTCAGGCCCTTTGCGTCCCTCGTGTGAATGCGATGCTTTTATGGCTTTACCGTATCTGCCACAGATTCGTCTCATGTCGTCGACATGTTTGCTGGATTCGGAGCGCTAGGACAGCTACGGTTAGTAGATTCGGCACGACGCACGTGGCTCCAACTAATCACTGTTCGCGGTCCCACTTCCCGCCTCCCGTCGAGCTTAGATAGTGCGCAGGCTGCGCCTAACACGATAATCACCAACAGATTCCCATTTCGCTGGGACCACAGCTACGTCCAGAGTCCGCGGAAAAGAACGACAAGAGGCACTTCATCTTTTTGTCACTGCATTAACCTTGTGCACTTTCTAGTATAAGGGGAAATGGACTGGAGATGGCACTCCGTAGAGCCCTTGCGGGCGGAGGTCCGGTGGGGGAGACGAGGCAAAATGCGGGATGTGAGGCAAAGCCCGGAGTTTTCCTAAAGTTGCAGGGCGGAAGGAAAAACCAATAGTCAGAAGAAAACACAAATACGAGGCGGGGGGCTACATCCCGCTTGTCCGTCGGGACTCCTCCAACAATGTCCTTACGTGTGGTAGGACACTCAGTGTTTCGTCCAAAATGCCAGCTCAGTGAGCACGCGGTCCGTTCAGGAGCATGCGGCTGCCGTACTTCCCACAGAAGTGTGGGATTGTCGACACCAGTGGACTATCTTGCCTCGGACACTCCACCTGCATTTTTCTGCTCTGGTGTTTCACGGAAAGAAAAGAAGAAAAAGAAGTGCGTTTTGGCAGCTGTAGAACATAGCAGGAAATGTCGTGGTAGAGAATGAGCTCTGTCGAAAGCGATTGACCGCTCGCTGCAAAGTGTTTAGGAACTCGATTATGATATTTTAGTAGCACTATTAGATCTTGGAAAGATAACCCAAGGCTAGGCTTCCAAGAGGAGTCACTGTTCTCCGTACATGGCCTGCGAGCAAGTCCAGGACACGACTACTAGCCAAAAAACCATGCTTTGGCTTTGAAGTCCGCAGATGAGGAGTCAAGGCCGTGTCGATACAACAGGCCGTGGTGCGCTTGTACCAGTACCGCAAGAGGAACGGACGTCGTTCAGTAAGTTGCCGTATTGCCTTCTCTTTAGCTAGGAGCGTTTGTAACATCAGAGAAGCCGCTTGTCTACGGACTTGTGGGCTTGCTGCGTACCCGACTAACTTCCCCAACTGGGTGACCGTTGTATGTACGGATGTTCCTGTCGGACTTGGGGAAATTCTGCCTTCCCTCCCACCTCACTTCTGTCTGGTCCTTTATAAGTGATGCTGGACTCTGACCACTGCATGTGGAGATTAGCTTTTCTCTTTGCGATTTGGCCCATCATTGTTCTCGGGATCTGCAACAGCAATAAAGTACCACAAAAAAAACCACAACGTTCAGCTAAAGTAGGAGTCAACACTGCACCCTTCGGCCGACATTTCAGCCCCCCAAAATGCATCCTGCAGCCACTGTGAATTCGCCTACCGTTGAGGCAACGATAGAGGCCGCGCCTTCCTCCATGGTGGCTGTCCAGAAGGACCCTGCCCGTCCCTTTGTCGGCAAGGTTGCCATCATCACGGGCGCTGGCCGTGGCATTGGCCGGGGCATTGCCCTGGAGCTTGGCCGCCGCGGCGCTAGTGTGGTAGTCAACTACGGCAGAAGCAGTGCGGCGGCAGAGGCGGTTGTTGCCGAACTCGTGTCGCTGGGCACGGAGGCGGTGGCGCTACAGGCCGACATCAGCAAGCCGGCCGAGGTGGTCTCGCTTTTTGACCGCGCGGCGGCGCACTTTGGCGGCATTGACATTGTGGTGTCCAACGCGGGCATGGAAGTCTGGTCGTCCGAGTTGGATGTGACGCAAGAGCTCTTTGACCGGGTGTTCAGCCTCAACTGCCGCGGCCAGTTCTTTGTGGCGCAGCAGGGCCTGAAGCACTGCCGCCGCGGTGGCAGCATCATCTTGACGTCGTCAGTAGCAGCATCGCTCACGGGCATCCCAAACCACGCGTTGTATGCCGGGTCCAAGGCCGCCGTTGAAGGCTTCACGCGGGCCTTCTCAGTCGACTGCGGCGAGCGGGGTGTGACGGTCAACGCGATCGCGCCCGGCGGCATCAAGACAGACATGTACGACGAGAACTCATGGCATTACGTGCCAGGAGGCTACAAGGGAATGTCGCAGGATGTCATCGACGCTGGCATCGTAAGCGCATGCCCACTGAAGCGCGTCGGCACACCCAGCGACATTGGAAAGGCAGTTGCTCTGCTGGTCAGCGAGGAGGGCGAGTGGATCAACGGTAAGCAGGGGTGTTTCGTCTTGCAGCTGCAGAAACCACTCGGTCTCAAGATACTAACGTCCCATCTAGGCCAAATCATCAAGCTGTCCGGAGGTTCTGCGGTGTGAGAGAGGGTAGATGATGAGGATTTTGCGACAGATAGGATTCTACTCTCTTTTCCGTGGGCAGTTTTATTGTGACGAGGCTGGACAGTTGTACAGCTCAAACTATGTAGAGACACAATTCTGAACAATGCAAACAATGATGCTCATGATGGCCCTTTTGCTGCAAACTTTTTAAATGTGCGGAGCTCTTGGCTCCGCACAAGGTGGTTCTCTTTCTGTTTAGAATGATAGAATCGGACTCGTTAAAATAGAGCCTCAGAAAATGAGATTGGTGACTTTTCCAGACCAGCTCTTGCTTTTCTTTTCGTTTTGTCTCAGGATGAGAACACCGACTATTGTTGGTCTTCTCCTGTATTAGGACTCGTGTTTTGATGGCAATTCTACAGCAGGGGAGATAAGACCACAGCTTTGTTGAGAGACAACACCCAGAGTCTGTCAATAAAGCGGGTGAAAGGATACTCGCCTCTCCATATCTGTTCGTCATGCTGGTGTCCCACGAAGAACGCAGTACGAGTGCCAATCGAGACACATTTCATCGCTCTCCTAGGTGCTGCAGCGAGCCGGCTAATCGAGGCCGGCAATTGCCTCGGATGCCCACATGATATGTTTTCGATGCCATATGTCTGGCTCCCGACTCCGGTCACCCACACAGCCAATCGGTCGACTTGGGTGCGCGAGAAGCAGACGCATCTAGAAAGACAGCCCGAAAGAAGAATGCCAATGGGTTGAGCACGGCTGTGAAACGCAGGCCGCAGTGCTACGAGACAATACCACCCGAGTATCTGACAGCAAGCAGGGGAGTCCCGGCTGCGTGCTCGGCGTTTCCATGAACCTTGTCGTTGATGGATGCTTGTTTGCCCCCTCTCTCACACCAGAACGCAGAGGCCTCCTCCAGCAAAGCCAACGGTGAGCAAAGCGTCCAACCAGCTTCTGTCTGGAGTGTTCCAGTCCTGTGACGAAGTGGCCGCAGCTTGGATGGCCTAGAGTTGTAGCAGTCGGGCGGGCCTCAAGGCGCATGTGCCGAACGTTTGAGCAGTGCACTGTTATTATGAGACAGCAAGTTTTGTCAGAATCAGGTAATTTGCTCTCGTAGCTCTCGCTTGAATCGTTTCTGTTCCCTTCGCTACTCGAACGTCGGATTGTCCATCTGCAAGGTATCGTCCTTGGTATTTTTGTATTCGTTTTGCCTTTCTTTTCTTTTTTCTTTTCATCCTGCCCAGTTTCCACGTTCTGCGACCTCACTATCGACACAAAGCAGACCACGGTGCGAGCATCGTGTGCACTCACCGACTGACGACGTGCAATCAAAATTCCTGCCCATGCAGCCACTTCCAGTGCCCCGTTCCCTCTTGATAGTGCCAAAGTTCTCTTACGTTCCAACGGAGACAGACAGACCGCCCCTATGGCTCTATGCTATTTATACAATCCGAGCCGCGGCAGCGTATTTTGTTTTGTGCGTGACATCTATCTAGCTGCTGCACGTTTTTGGGACCGACTACGTCCACCGTTGTTCCGTCCTTTGTTCTTATCCGGCAACCTGGATTCCGCCCTTCTCTCTGGTCCTTCTCACAGGTCCACTCTTACTTTATTCAACCCCTCCCGTTCCGAACCCCTCGGTTTTCTCTTCCACGAACGCCCTACGGCAGAGAACGCCACATAGGCTCACCGTTCTTCCAAATCACGCTGCTAGCACGACGTAAGTGTAATAGAGGGGGTGGTAGACGAGGGGATAGAGGAGGGGGTGTATTTGCGCGTCCACGCCGCCTGGACCATGTAGATCGATGGAGGTGCCAATAGAGCTCTTCCGGACATCTCCACCCTTTTGTACTCTGTCGTCGGAGCGTACTCCTGCTGTACATCCACGTTCTCTGAAGTCTACGGAATAGGAGAGAAAAAGACGAATGAATGAGGGGGGGGCAGCGGATAATAAACTGCTTTCGCGATTTCGCTGGACTGCGCAGGACACGTAAGACGGAAGACCAGGAATATCCCGCGCCAGGTTGCGTAGCATTCGGCCATTGGGCCCTCGTCTACCCGGCCCATGCCCGTTTCTCGTTTCTCGTCGAGCAAATAGGAGGTACGCCAACCACGAGAAATTGAAAGGTTCAACTGTGTTAGGAACAGGGAATGCGAATCGACTAGGGAAGAGGAGAAGGAGTTCACTGCATATGTCTTCTCTGTCCCTTTGGCCGTGAGGACACCAAAGAGGGGAGGTTGAAGACAAGTCTATACTAAACTAAGCACAATAGCACGCCAGGCCTCCCCATATACGTTTACAGAGAATGGAGACTGAGTAGATTACTGTTTAAAAATACGCCCAGGAGCAACAACATGGAACTGACACTGTAAACACCATTAAAAAACATTACAGGTTATAAAACTATAAATATCGGAATCGATGCAGCAACGAAAGACAGAACAAAAACGACTGCCAGTGAAAGAAACAGAGGAGAAAATGGAAAAGAAGAGGAAAGAAAAATAAAACATCAAGACATCAACTGTAATGCAATGTACCCTTGCGGTGCCTAACCAGGTCCAGCGTAGAGCCTAGGCTCTGGCCCAGGTAGCCAATCATGGCCTCAGACACCATGGCATCCTCGGACAGGTCGCCGCACACGTCACGGAAGCGGGCATAGACCTCTTCGAGTTTCTTCAGCTCGCAGTGGAGGATCTCGAGCTCGAGCCAGCGGCCGTCCTCGCCCTGCAGCTGGTAAGCGCCCAGGCAGATGCCGAGTCCCGTTGATGCCGCCGCGGCCGTGGGCGATGAGTAGGCGGAGGAAGAGGAGGAAGAGGAGGAAGTTGCTGTCGAAGAAGACGAGGACAATGACGAGGACGACGATGGTGTCGAAGACGACAATGCTAAAAACCGCGGCACATCCCCTGCGTCTGCGGAGGCGGATGCAACAGCTGCAGAGCTCTCGGCGATCGGCTCCACTGCGGCAAACGAGGCGGACGCGAGCGGGCTGGCTACCATGCCATCGCTTTCTGTCTGTCCAGTGACGACGAAGTACGCATGGGACGCGTCCTTGTAAAAGGCCGTGACCTGACCCAGAACAGTCGCCAGCAGCATAGCCGCCGTGTGTGTGCCGGGCGACCGGCGGCCCATGCAAAACGTGCATGCCAGCATGGCGCCGCACCCCTCTATGGCGTTGCGGTTGAGCGCCAGCACAACATCGAACGGCGGGGGGAAAGGAGTCGCCGCGTTGTGTAGCGCCTGTAGCGCGTGCAGACAGGAGGTAAAGCAGGTGCAGAAGGACCCATCGTGCTGGTGGTGGTAGTGGTAGCCCTGGTGGCTCTGGAAGCTGTTGGGATTGCTGCTGCCGACAGACCTATGTCCTGAGCCAGGGTTGTCTCTCCTCTGCCTCAAACTGGGCGTCACCGACGGCGTCGGAAAGTAGTTGTTGACCGACGAGGCAATGCTACTGGGAGTGGGTACCTGCTGTTGTCGTTGTTGTTGTTGCTGATTCTGCTGCTGATGATGCCCGTACCCTTGGCCGGCCGCCAAAATGTCAATCGCCGACGGATCCATCCACGGCATGTTCATGGCATAGTGTGCATGTGTTTGCATAGGGATGCCGCCCAGCGGTGACACGTCGGCAAACTGGTCAACGGAAAAGTCGGTCGGCGGCGTCCACGGTACAGGACCAGCTGCATACATTTCTCCCCCGTTGTGTGCTGCTGCCACTGCTGCCGCCACCACCGCCGCCGAGTTTTCATCCATGGCGGGAAGCGCAAACTCAGACGAGATGGAGTGGTTCCTCGTCGGCAGTCCGGCCCCGTCCATGCTCGAGGGCGTCTGCCACCCCGCTGTTTCAAGCTTGTACAGACAACCGTTGGGGCCGCCCGTGCCGCCTATGCCACTCACGCCGCTCATACTACCCATGCCACCCATGCCGCCCATGCCAGCGACGGCGGACGACGCGTAGAACAAGCTGCCCCTGTTGTTATTCCCCATGGGCGACAGACCTGCGGCGGCGGCAACCACGGCAGCGGTGACCATGTCCGACGCAGGCGAACCATTATTAATGTTGCTGCTGTTGTTGTTATTATTGTTGCTATGCTGGTGATCACTGTAGCCCTGGTGGCCTTGGTGGCCTTGTTGGCTTTGGCTGCTGTTGTTGGAGTTGTCCGACTTTGGCTTGCCAGCGCGGCTGGACGGGGAGTAGCGGCACTCGATGCCACAGGCAAGGCAGCGGGAGCAGATGGGACGTGCCTTTGAACACTTGACCTTGGCAAGGAAGCACCCGTCACAGGATGCTCTTAGACGGGGCTGCCGGTGTTTTGATGCCGCCGACATAGTTGGAGAGACGGTGGTTTGAAGGAAATGTGGCTTATCTTCCCCCCGGCTTTCTTGTTTTCTAGTTCTTGTTTTTACTTTTTCTCGACTCTATCCTCTTCAGTCTCTCGTTTTTTCTTTCTCACAAGAGACAGCTAACACGCCAAATGCCGGCTTGATTGAAACCGGAGGTGACAGGGGGTTTGGGACAAGGGTGTTTGGGACGTGGCTAGTGGCTGAGCAAACAACAAATAGACGGCAGCTGAAAAAAGACGAGATGCACGGAAAGAGAATAATACAATATGAGCGAGCGTAAGTCGGTGACGACTGTTCAAGGAGTGCCAATATATGACGAAAACGAAGGAGGGAGGCTTATATGCGTGTTCTGAGACTGGCAGTGACTGGCCAAGACGACGCAGATTAAACCATGGCGACCGGGGCATGCATGCTGGGGAAGAGGGTGATTGTTGGGCGAAAGCGAGGGTAGAGCTCAGAGACTAAAGAATGTGTGATGTATGCTGGCACCCGATGTCAGCAAAGGAGGGAGGGAGATAGAGGCGGGGATGGGGATGGAGAGGGGGGTCCAATAAATAGATGAGGAGGAGACGAGAGAAAGAAACGACAAGATACCAAAAAGACTGTGTCATTGACCGCGCCATGCAGACTGCGGCTTGAATGGGGAGAGCGGCGGAGCAGAGGAAATATAAAAAAAAAACAGAAAAATAGAAAAGACAAAATCGAGGTCCAACGTAATAGAACAAGCTTAACGAGCACAGGGGGGCAAGAGGGCCGGCTAAAAGGGTGGGAGGCACGCGCTAAAACATGATATGGGGCCTGCTGAAGATAGAGTCTCATTTTCTTTGCCTTTTCTTCGCATACTACGGATTACAAGAAGCTGAATTATCGTCCTCGATGTTGCCGGCTCTTGTACTTGTCCACTGGCCAGGTCACTCTGTTGTGAAGAGTAGGTCTCTGGCCGGCCGCCCCAGGGGAGGGATGGCTAGTCGTAATGTGAGGCGGCGCTCGAGCTACGTCTCTGACGACGCTGGATTTCTTCTCCGAGCGGGCCCTCTTCCCATGACCACATGCATCATGCTTTTATCTTGACTACCGTTTCAAGCATGAAGACGCTTTGGCCAGCCAGTTCCCGAAGATACACAAGATGCGGCCTGCAAACAGTGCCATCCTTGCTGCATTCAGTGGCGTCGTGATCTTTCTGTCTGTGCTCCGTCGAGGATGAGTAGGAGAAGAGGAGCTCTTTTCGTTTAACTCACGTTCTCAAAGCTGCCCCCTCCCCGGGACGTCTTCCTTCTCTTAGTGGATAGTTCCTATGACGCAGTACGACGTTGGCTGTGCAATATCTTTTTCTTTCCTTTTCTTCTTCTTACCATTCTCGCTCTCCGTCACTTCCTTTCTTTTTTTCGGCCCCGCCGCTGTAGCCTGTTTTCGACGCATGCAGCAGGCGTGCATGCCTCTCCTGATTCACTTGGTCGCTGGTGGCCCCTTTCTGCTCGTCCACCTCATTTTCTCTTACCCCCCCCTGCTGGACTTTGTGTTCCCACGCAGTGCCAAAACAGGAAATCGTCGTCAGCAGGAGGGTCTTGCTTCCTATGTGAGCCGCTTAGCAACATGGATACCCCCGGGAGACCCCAGTCCTCAACGTGGCCTCGAAGCGTGTTTCATGTAGTCTCCCTCTCTATGTTCTCGCTGCTGCCACATCCACCTCCGTCAGATGCACCCACCCAGACGACGCACACGCATGCCTATCCAGGAGTGTGTCCCGCAAATACAGCAAACCCTTCCGGCCTCACCGCCTTCTTCCGTTGCCGTGCAGCGGTGGCTGCAGTTAGAAGAAGAGAAAAAAAGTTGGACAAAGCAAAGGCTAGAGTCACACGTAAAGGTGCAGAATACGGAGAGAGAAAAACAGAAGAGAGAAAAGGAAAAAACATGTTTGATCAGAGATAGCTACATCATTCGCCAGGAAACACAAACTATCCTGTGTACAACCACCCCACGGCGTGTCTCGCTTTAGTCTCTATGATCTCAGCGCCTTCCGTGAGTCTTCAAGTGGTGTGAGAAGGAGTCCAAACTGCGACAACACCACCCTCCACGTCCCCTCATCGCAGTTACCAAAACCTGAGATCAATGCCCAGAATAGGAATCTCGTCTCGGTGCACAACTGGGACTAGGGGTTGGTTTTGGTCGTTTTGGGACTATTGTCGTTCCAACATGGCAGCATGTTTGAGTTCTTGCCCCAGATATCTTGCAGGCACAGTCTAGCCTTTTCCCACGCTTCCGTCGAGACATTTGTATTTCCAGACACAAGGTGACAAGGAAAGCCTTCAACGGTCCCCCCCCCTCCAGCTGACACGACGGGCGCCTCCGGTGCAGAAGGCTGAGACGAAAACAAGAACGCAGCACAGGCAACCCTGTCTTGTGCTTCAGGATTGCAGCAGTATGTGAGGTCCTCAGTGGGCGAGACCCGTGTAGTGTTCGGGGGGCAGCAGGGGCTACACATAAACGGTCATAGAATGTGCACGGCTCAAAGGACAGAGGCAAAGCAGAGAGGACGTGAGAGAGGATGAGGGATCCCAGACGGGCGGGAAACCCTGTGCCGGGGGAATTTTGAGCTTGGGAGTCCCCCTTCAACCACAGTCCACAAACGACTAATAGCCAACAGAACGACCACATTACAGACTAGGGAGGATCTTGGGAGAACCGCGACCAGAAGGAAAAGGTACACAGATGCTTGTTATTCGTTTGGGATCTGAGGACGAAGGTCGGGAGAAGTCATCTATCCGTGGGCTGATGGAATCGGACTTTCCTTAGAGTTACTGTTCTGTTTGTTCTTCTTATCTGACGCTTTGCCTTTGGTCATCCGTGGGGCATCTACCTCCTCTGACTCTAAAATGAATCAAAGACGGCCTCGGGTTGGTGTTAGCGGCAGGTTGACGGCAGGTGTGGGTGCAGTCTGTCCATATTCTGGCGGTGACTGAGAGCTGACAAGAACTGGGGATGCTCTGTAGAAGGAGGGTATGCTAGCAGAGAGTTTCCATACAGAGACTCATGCCAGTGGTCTTGGCCTCGCAGACCGCCAGTTTTCGGTGTGGCCAGTAGACGCAGGGAGAGGAGGGGGGGGGCCTTCTTGTTTCGCACTTAATGTCGTCTTGCTCATGCTTACAAGAGAAATGGGGCGCCTGCATGTTTGATTTCAGAGGTTTTTGCGAGCGTTGCCGATGATGCGCCGAAGGGTTAAGACAAGGTACCAAATGGCACGGCGCCGGGGCATCCCTCTCTAGCAGGCTCTGGCTGGCTCGGGCAGTTGTCTGCCAGATATTTTGTCAAACGACAGAAGATAACAGTCTGTTATTCTCGTATCTCGACGAGAATCACCCGAGATATGTCTTGGTAAGAGAAAACAGAGAAAAGAAACGATAACGTGTCCGACTCTTCGGAGAGGAGGCTACATCTGCTGATGCTGTTTGCTTACACCAAGCAAGACGACTGGAAGAGGTTAGTTAGCACCTTTTCTTTTCCGGTAACGGACGGAGGAGCTTGACCTAATTATCTTTCTTTTTTCTTCTCCGGGCAGGTAGCGTCGGGGACCTGGATAGTCCCCGGCGTGGCACAGGTCGACGACTCGAGGGAGCATGACCAAGGCGAGGGCAATTAGCGATTTGGGGGGGTTGGACAGGAAGACGACGATCGAAGACGAGAACTGAAAAAGCTTGGCAGTCGCTTTCTGGTGGAGGTGTTTGTTTGATTTAATTCATAGGCTTCTTTTCTCATCACCTCTGCTTTCCGTCGTAACTGACCCCCCTCCCATCCTAGCGAGATCGACGGTGGTACGAGCCACTACACCAGCGTCCATCCTCTTTTCTCTTTCCTCTTTCATCTTCCCAGTCTTCTTGTCCCCCCTTGTCTCTCGCGTTCTCGACTGTCTTTTGTCTCATCCCTGTGTAACCGCTCTCGCAGTCCTCATGATTACCTTTTGCTACGTGCAGGTCTTCCCAGAGCAGATCTTGGGGGGGACCGGGGGACGCGGGGGAGGGAACGCACCAGAGACGATGTTCCAGACCAGTTCTAGCCGTTGTTGTCTGGCCTCCCTCCACCCCCTAGGTGAAGTGTCGACGAGGACCCGGTATACTTTACACTCTAGTTTAAGTCAAGAGGGTAGTTTTGAAACACCGAATGTGCCTTTCGTTGATTTATTGTCACTCCAAGGGAAGTCGTCTCGTAGAAAAAGCATGTGTCAACAATTGGAAATCTACCTCAAAGAAAACAAAGCTAAACATAATGTGGAAGAGTCTTTTAAACGAGAGACAGGTTGTAAAGAGGACAAGACAGGGAGAGATACAAACTAGGCAAGCAAGGATACGACTGCAAGGAGAAAAGGGGGGGGGGGGGGGGGTGAAAACGAGGAAGAGGCAATGCGGGAGAAGAAGAAAATAAACAGTAACAAAAGACAGCAGCGCCAATTCCGTATGGAAGGAAAAGAGCAATAGGAAACAACTTGACAGATCTCCTCCATGAGACTCTGTTGGGCGACAGTGGGAAACGAGTAACATGTCTAGTGTAGGAGAAGAAAAAGAAAAAAGACAAAGAAGAACAGTGCAAGTAAAGAACCACAGGACTTCCACGGGAGATCGCAGCGCAGAAGCGAACGACCTTTCTCTCACCTCCTTCGTTGTAATGTTTTTCTATATTTTTTTTTGTTTCTTTTCGGAAGGGGGGCGGCCTTCACTTCTTCACACCAAGACCCTCGCGTATCAGCCCACCCAATGTCTTTGCCTGCTTCAGTTAGCGGATTGCTCTCTTTACTGTAGGAAACAGGACGAAAAAAAAGGGGAGTGGGGTGGAACGAGGGGACTCTAAACTCACCAGATCGCCATGCATCATGGAAAAGTGGTTGCCCGGCATGTGTCGGATCGCCATCTTGTCCACATCCAGGTACTCGTCCCACCGGTTGGGCCCGAAGTCCGAGCGGTTATCCAGCAGGAACAGCGCGTGGCCCTCGGGGTACGGCTCCGGCCGAGGGTCCGACGGCAAGTGGCACACGCCGTCCTCACACCAGATGATCGTCACCCGAGGGCACTTATCAGCAGCAATAGGCTCCGCCGTGTAGTTGGACAGCGCCGTCACCGACGCAGCAAAGTGTGGTAGCAGCCACGCCGGGATCTTGTCCGCGTCGCCGTCGCCCAGCAGCCCGATCGACGCAAACCACGCGTGCAGGCCCTTCGGCAGCGGCTCGATCGTCACGGGGCACGGAGCGTCGATGAACACGATGTGGTCCACTGCATCTCCCGCCTTGATCAGCTGGTTGACGATCTCGTATGCGATCACGCCCCCGGCGGACCAGCCCGACACGCTGTACGGACCCTCGGGCTGTCGCAGCTTCATCTCTTTGATAAACTTGGCCGCCATCCCGTACACCCCGCAGTTGTACTCCTCGGGCGTCTTCATGAACGGTGAAAAAAGGCCCCACACCGCCCAGTCTGTCCCGATCTCCGCGATCTCCGTGTAAGACGTCGCGCTGCCGCTCCCGTCTGGAATCATGAAGAGATTCCGCGTCGCCAGTCGCGTATTGCCCTGGAGCAGAACCGACTTGGCCTTGCGGTGCGGGTAGTGGTCCACGATCGCTGTCGGCGGCGGCAGCTTCTCAATGGGGTCCGCCGGCTCGAGGCGGATTGCCTCTGCGGCACTCTTTCCCGTCGATGCCAATGCACCAGCGTGCTTGGAAGACGTTGTCGGCGGCGGCGGCGGCCGGCTGGGTATGCCGAGACACAACTCAATGTCCTTCAGTGACGGGTTGGCCACGAAGAGGTCCGACGGGATGGTGAGGCCCGTCTTCTCGCGCAGCGTGCCCAGGATCTGCAGGCTCATCAGCGAGTCCATGCCCAGGTCTGCCAAGTCTGGCGCCGCAAGGATCTCGTCCACGTCCACCTTCATCTCGTCCGCAATGGTGTTGCGCACAGCCTGCTGCAGAGCTGACACGTCTCTGTCACCGCCGTCCTTGACAGACCCGCTCTCGCTCTCGTCCATGGGCGTTGTGACCTCCGAGTCTGATTTAATACCGTCGGTCTCCGAGTCCGAGCTCGAGATGCCCGACTCCTCGGCCGTGGCGCGCGTCGCTCTGTCCGTGTGCGTGGCCGTCTCAAACTGTGCCAGATACTTTTTGAAGGCACCGATGGTCGGGTGGTCTACAAACGCGTTTGAGTGCAGGTCCAGCTCCAGCTCCTCGCGGATGCGGCCGCTCACCGTCAGCGACATGAGCGAGTCAACGCCCAGGTCGCCAAACGCCACGTTGTCCGCGAGCTCGTCGTTGGAGACGCCAACCTCCTTGGCGAGTATGTCCAGCACCTGCGTCACAACCGACGTGAGCTTCTGGTTGACCTTGGCAATGTTGGCGTGCGTCACCACCTTGGTATTCTTGGCCTTGCTCGTCGCTGCTTTTGTTGCTGCTGGTGACGTAGCCTTGCGCAAGGCCGCAGAGGCTGCCTCGGCCGGAGCAGCCGCGCCGCCGACAGGGCGCGGCGGCAGCACAAGGTTGAGGATCTTGCGCGGGATCGCCTGGAAGCGGACCTCACCGCACACACCAATAATGCGGTCGCCGTCAAAGACGTACGCGTCGCCCGCATACATCTTGGTGCCCTTCACTGGCTGCATGCGAATGTAGCTCTGGTACGTCTTGCTTGCGTCGGGCGTCTCGAGGAAGCGCATCGAGCCCCACCCGTGGGAGATGTACACCTGCTCGCGCGAGTCGATGGCATCCGTCGCGTTGACAATAAAGCCCGAGATGTGACACATGCTGTCGATCCAGTACGGGTTGAAGAAGAAGCTTCCCTCCTTGTCCGACGTCTGGAAGCGGACCTTGGCCGTGGCCTCGCAGGCGTCGCTGTCGAGGATTACTTCCTCCATGCCGCGGTACCGCGGCGCGTAGTCCACAAGCGCATTGAACAACTTGTATGCGAGGCCGCGGCCGATCTTGGACGCCGTGCCCTTCTCCTCGGCGTCGCGGAGTGCGCCGATTCGCGACCGGATCAGATAATTGACGCGCTCAAACTCGCTCGCCCACTGCTCGCCGTCACCATAGTAAACCTTGCACGTTGCGTGATTCGTCCGCTTGCTGCCCTCGCCCGTGTGGAAGGTCAGCGAAGTGCAGCCCTTGTCAATGTCGGCCATGGCCGACACGCGCAGAATCTGGCTGACGGCGCTGTCGTCGAAGATGAGCGTCTTGTCGACCTCGACCTCGGCAACGTTCATGTACACCTTTTCAGTGGTCGGCCGCACAAGCTTGAAGACATAGTCACCAATGGTCAGGGCCATGTCGGCGTAGAGCGTCGAAGGACACAGCGGCGTATTGTTGACCAGGTGGCCCTCGAGAGCCAAGCGCAGATCCGAGCGGCATAGGTCCGACTCGATCTCCAGGGCCACGGTGCTGCCCTTGATTTCCTCGCGCACAACCTTTTGCACGCTCGTCGTGGACAGCTTGGGTCGAGCTGTCTCAGCCGTACCCGACGCGCCACCAGTGGGAATCATGTTGGCAAAGCGGTTCTTGATCAGGCACCAGTCGCCGTCGTACTGCAGCCAGTAGTTCTTCTCATCGAACGCGTATGTGGGAAGATCCAGGAGCCGTGTCGAGGCCGAGAATTCTTTGTGGTACTCGTTCCAGTCAAAGTTCATCCCAGCGGAGTGCAGCGTGCACAGGCTCCCGCTCAGCGTCTTGTAAGTAGGCTCGTTGCGCCGGAGCGTCGGCACGGCGATGGTAGTGGCCCCAAATGCAGCCTTGACCATGTTGGCACACACCGGGTGCGGGCCGATCTCGAGCCACACAGTCTTTTCGTCAATAGCGCCAGACTGTTGCGCCGATACGAGCCCGCCAAGGAAGTTGACGGCCTCACGGGCATGGCTGCGGAGGTAGGCGGCGTCCACCGGTGCGCTGCCGTCGGCAGCCACGAGCTTGCCGAGCAGCGGCGAGATGATGGGGATCGTGGGCGCCTGGAAGTGCACCGCACGAGCCAGCGACTCAAATTCGTCCAGGATGGGGTCCACTTGCGCCGAGTGGAACGCAAAGGGAACCTTGAGATGCGTGCACTTGAAGCCGGCGGTGCCTAGCTTCTGCGCAGTCTCAGCCATCTGTACGGCGTCACCGCTAAGAACCGTTTCGCGAGGACCGTTGATGCATGCCACGTTCACGGACGTGGCCTCGGCGCCGAGGGCGTCCGTCACAGTGGCCACAGAGCCCTGGACCGCAAGCATTGCGTGGGTGCCGGCTGTGCACATCTCCACCAGGAGGCGCGCCCGAACCCCGACGAGGTAGATGGTGTCGCTAGCAGAAAGGACGCCGGCAACGTTGAGGGCGGCGTACTCGCCAAGGCTGTGGCCCAGTACGACCGCGGGACGGATGCCCCACGACGCCCAGAGACGTGCCAAGGCCATCTCGAAACAGGTCAGGCCCAGCTGCACCACGACTGGGCTCAGCGTCTGCACATCGGGCTCGCTGCCGTCAAGCAGCGGCAGGAACGAAGGAAAGCCGTGGATCTTTGAAATCTGCACGAACTCGTCGATGCTAGCACGAAAGACGGAAAAGTGGGCATAGAACTCCTTGCCCAGCCCAGCGTAGTGGGAGCCCTGGCCGGTGAACATAAACGCAGTCTTGGGCTGCTCGGGGAGCACGGGGACAAAGTTTTCCTTGAGGCGGTCCTGTAGAGCGCGCTTGGCGTCCATGAGGTCGGTCGCCGTCACGTTCATGCGCCAGTAGTGCTGGATGCGGCGTGCCGTGGTGGTGTAGGAAACATCCGCAACGGGCGTGTCCAGGTGAGCCGCGATCCATGAGACGAGCCGCTCGGCGTTGTGGATCATGGCCGACTTGGACTTGCCCGTGATGGTGACAACGTGCGTGCTGCGCGGGTCTGCTGCCGCCGGTGCGCGGCGGGGCGCCTCCTCCAGCAGGAGACCTGTGTTGCCACCCGCAGCGCTGAAGTTGTTGATGAAGACGCGGCGCGGCTTGCCGTCCATGCGACGGAAGGGCGTCGCGTGGAACGCAATGTTGACATTGCGATCCGACAAGTCCTTGGGAAACCCCTTGTTGATCTCGTGCTTGATGCCGACATGGGGGGGGATGACATTCTTCTGGAACATGAGCAGGACCTTGACGAGCGCCGTCACGCCGGACGCTGCCTCACCGTGGCCCACATTCGCCTTGATGGCACCCAGGTACAGAGGACGATCTGCTGGCCGCTTGCGCTCGGCTGGTGCAAAGACATTGGTGACCGACACCATCTCGGTGCCGTCGCCAGCCTGGGTACCGGTCCCGTGCATCTCAATATAGTCGACATCTAGCGGGTCAACTCCAGCCTCGTCCAAAATGGCCGACGACAGGATCGACTGGGTTGGCCCGTGTGGATGGGTGATGGAGATGGCGTCAGCGGAGTGGTTGGTGGCTGTGCCGAGGACGACGGCAAGGATGTTGTCGCCGTCCGCCTCGGCATCCTCCAGACGCTTGACAATGACGGACGCGCAGCCATCGCCGCGGCAGTAACCATCGGCGCCGTCATCGAAGGTGGCACAGGGGCCGGTCTTGGACAGGAACTGGCCACGGCTTAGGCCTGCAAAAATGTCCGAGTTGGTCATGCACGACAGGCCGCCGACAATGGCGGTGTCGCAGTCGCGTGCCCAGAGTGCCGTGCACGCGACGTTCATGGCGGCGGCACTGGACGAGCACGCCGTGTCAATGTTAAGACTGGGGCCGCTGAATCCGAAATGGTAGTTGATGCGGCCCGGGCCGAAGGCACGCACACCGCCCGTGATAAAATAGGTGTCGACCTCCTGGGCGGCGTTGATTTCACGCCAGTCGTCTGACGTCTGGCCGTAAAAGGTGCCGATGCGGTCGAGGCGGGTCGACGGCGTGCGGTTTGGCACATACCCTGACATTTCGAGGGCCTCAAAGGCCGTCGTAATGGCCATGCGCTGCATGGGGTCGGTCTGCAGGGCCTCGCGGGGCGACATGTTGAAGAACCGGGGGTCGAAGAGACCCGGGTTCTCGATCCAGCAGCCGTAGGGCGTGTGGCTGGTGTTGATCGTCTTGCCCGTAGGATCCACGTGCGTGGCCGCGGGGAAGCGGTCCTTCGGCACCACGCGGTGCACGTCGAGGCCCTTGGACAGCAGCTCCCACAACTTCTCGTGGCTGGCCGCGTCGGGGAAACGCCCGGCCATGCCGACGATAGCAAGTTTGCTCTTGCTAGAGCCGCCGTGGTTGCCGATCTTGGATGGCGTTGCGGCAAGTTTGCTCGCCGTCGTGGAGTAGTCCGGCGACGGCCGCAGTGAGACCTGTAGATCGGTCTTGGAGCGGATGAGGTTGGCGAGCGTGTTGGCATTCTGAGTCGGGCCGAAGGGAATCACAATGCAGTCGCCGCTCGAGTAGCTGCGCGCCAGGTCGAGACATCCGTCCAGAACTCGGTTGAACAGGAGCGGCTCGTTGAGAATCTCGTACACGGCCACCTCAAAGAGACCCTCAGTGGTCGTCTCGCTGAGCCAGGTTCCCGTGGCGCAAGACATGACAGCCGACCGCGGCTTTGTCTTGAAGAGGGCGTCTGCAACGGCTGGGTCGCCGAGGCGTAGAATCTTCTTCACATCGACGTCGGCGTGCAAGTGCGAACCGTGGTACGGCCCATGTACCGGAATAGACACCGACCGGCCCAGGACACAAGCAGCTTCAAGGGCCTTGAGCGTCGTTGGTGGGCCAGACACGGCCACGTTGCTGGAAGAAACAGCGCTGACATAGGCGGCGCTTGCTTGGGGAATGGCCTTTTCATAGCTGTTAGAAGATTGACGGTTCCGACTGCGAGCATAATTCCTCTTTTTGTTCCCGGCAAGGCACTTACGTTGGACTGACAGAACTCGGAGAGTATCCGGCGGGCGTCCCCTTCCCGTTGGTTCGGGAAGATGTACGTCCAGCTCTCTGACGTCTCAGCCGGAGGGCATAGCTGGTCCGCGAGCGACGAGACGTAAAGGCCCGTGCGGAAGGCCATCAACGCGGCTTGCACACCAACAGGGACCAGGGCCGACAATGACGGCGTTGAGGCAACTGCTGCAGCGGCAAAGAGGCCAGAGCAGAGGCCGACGAGGAACGTGTGGTCGTGTCTGGTGACATCTTCCCAGTTCTTCTCCGCGTGACTGTCGAGGGTGTTAGCGTGTCAGAGGGACAGCGAAAAGAAAGCACGTCTAAAACAATCAGCAAGTTCTAAATAGAAGACCAAGACGTACTCGATGTAGTGTGCCAGCTGCGTAACGCAGAGCAGGGCACCATCTAGTCCTGGGTGCTTAAGGCTCTGCGAGTGGTATCGCTCGTTGAGCTGCTGCAGCGTCTTGAAGAAAGGGAGCTTCGAGCGCTGCAGCCGACCGAGGCCCTCGACCTCTTTAAGCAAAGCCTCGCCAGCCTGGTTCAGGAACGCCTTCGTGAGAACACCCAGGTGACCTTCGCGGTACAAGCCGGATAGAAAACCATAAGTGTCGAGGGACTGATCCCCAAAGAGGAGGAATGCCAGCCTGTCAGCCATGTTTGTAGCTGGACACGCAGGCACGCGCTTCTCGAGAGAGCTTTCTTTCGCTCCTTTTCCTTTCTCTGGGACCCTAGCCCCCTAGTTGGAGTGATAACGAAGGTTGTTTGGGGGAAGAAGAAAGGAAGAGCAAGAAACAAACAGAGAGAGGGGAAGCGGGAAGAGCAGACAGGAAAAGAGGAGGAGAATATGTCCAAATCTAAAGATACAAAAGGAGATGGTTGCCAGATAAAAACGATAACTTTTGAGGGACGGGGAGCCGTGCCAGCGGTCTTATATATGAGGCTTCTCGACCGAAGACATGAAATCTCTGTTGACGGACATCATCTTGGCGGAGAACACAAGAAATTCCAGGCCAGCCACCCTGGACAAGGCCATCCCTATTTGCTCCTGATGAACGTATAGAGCATGCGCACTCTCGTGGATGGTTACCTATTCAGTCGCCAGGTCACTTTGTCTTGTTCGTATTCGCCGTCTCCCTCTGGCTCTCTCACATTTGATGTCCCCATTGTTGTATTACTCGACTGTGTTGTTCTCCGTCTCCTATATCCCCTCGTATGTGAGTAAATAACTTGATAATACGGAACCTAGGATCCACCCCTGCTCGCTGCCCCCAGTGTACACTGCAGAGATGGTATGTGTGAGAGAGGGTGGCAGACCGGGGGGGTGGAAAAGAAAAGGGGAGGGAGTGTGCTTGAAAGAACAAGCTTGAGAACACAGGTCCTGTTACCAGACACCCCCCTCCCCTCCCCCACCCATTTTGCCGGTGGGAAACCGTAGTCCGGGCCTCGTGAACTTTCGGTCACCGAAGCTATGAATAAAGGTCAGGTACTTGCCGCATTAGGCGAAGCCAGCGTTGGAAGGGCCACGGCCGCCCCTCGGGATGCTGGTTGGAGAAGTGATAAATGTGACCAGGAAAATGAGGACCACTATGTAACGGGACACTCCACTGCAGGGGGCTGATGTTCCACTTGGGCCCTGTGCCTCATGCTTTGTGCCATATCGTGTGCCATTTCTTTGTCCGAGAGAAGGGGGAGGGGGGTAATATGAAAGAACGTAAGGCAAAATAGAAGCCAGTAAGGGGTCTCTTCCATGAGCCGCCCGCCTCGGAATGTCCATGACGTATGGCAAGACCGTATTATCGTGCATGTCTGTGCATGTGAAGCCGGCGGACGACACCATAAGCATATTCAACAATATTCTATTTTATGTGCTTTGATTTCATCGCTTCTCTTTTTTTTCGCCGGACAAAACTCGGTCTTCTTCCAGTCCACTTTGTTGGCTTTGTGCCCCCACCCGTCCTGTCAGAGAGGCGGACAGCATGTCGAGCATACCGAATACAAGACGTACATTCCCTTGTAGAGCGAGACAACGAGTGGATGGCATACGAGAATATCGAAAAAGAAACGTGTCCCGGCTTTTCTTGTGCGTGTTTTCTTCTCGCATCCACGAACTAGCTGAAGGAAGCCTTGGACAGAAGGAAGAAAGGGGGGATGGGGAGATGAGGGTGCGTGCAGGCAACGGACATGGGGCTGCATGCCAGAATTCTCGTGTGGGAGAACCATCTGCAGTCTTCCGGGTGAGTATGTCGATATCCCCAGGGGAATTATGTACAATCATATCGATACCCTGGCCCCTTCCAGGGCTCGACCATTCTGTGTATCAACAAAGGACATGAAAAATAGTAGTTATTGGGAGAAGTGGTACTAGGGGAAGCGGCCGAGAGCGAGAGACAAAATTAGACAACGGGAGAGACAACAGGCCAAAAGTGCGAGCAAGGACGTCAGAGCAAGCGTCGGTCAAAGCACGGCCATAATCCTCGTTGCCGTAAGCGGGAGGACTGATAACGGAAGGACAGAAACAACAAAAAAAAGCAAAAAGCATAAATCAGAAGGAGGGGAGGAAGGAAGAGAAAGAGGGCAGTGCTGATGGGGTGGGGGGCGTTTTGTCGATGATTCTCTCCGGAGTTCCCCATATGTGGCGAAATGAGCTTCCACGGCGCGAGACGATGGCTTCTGTACAAGTTGCAACGAGCCAGCCGTCCTCCCGGCCAATGGGAGCAATTTAGCCGCAAACAAACCCAAGTTCTGTCATGCTACTGAAAATTCTAGCTCTTGCCCGCACGTCTTTCTCCGGTCTGGTGGTTGTTTTTTTAATGTGACGGCCGTGCTAGTTGAGACGGGTGAGGTCGCAAAATGGATGACCAGGAACTCTTAGAGAAGTGACCAATCAGGGGGGCAACGTGAGTGGGAGGCGCGGGTTGATGGAGCATTACACAACGCGGCTGGGAAAAGAAAGACTCCGGCGCACTTGGTCAGTCGTAAATAGGGTTGGGCCATCACTCACGACCACGGAGCAGGGCAGCCTTTTGGCCTCTTGCCCCTCACTGTTGGCAACATCCTCACGCAACTGCTAAAAGTCGTCGTGGGCGCATGCCAGGACTCTAGGAATACACGGGATTTCCAAGACGGCAAGAGATTTGGAGTCCGGGGTATGTGCTCGAAAAGTCGCCAGGGCGGTAAAACCAGCGAGGGGAGACACAACAAACGTGCTAATACACAGGACAGCGTAGCCAACACGCACATGTTGAAGATAGTAGGCGTAGTAGCTGAGAGGCCAGCCATCTGGGCAGTTGTCTAGATTTTTGTGGGTGTTGTTGCTAGCTGCTGCTGGTTGACGGTCGTTCTATGGCATTTTAGAGACTAGGAAAACCAGTCCCAAGGTAAGGGGTAAGGGGAGGCTGTGAGTAGTTTCGAGGTCCGGGCTGCTCCCCGGGGTGCAGTTGGCGTATGCCAGGACCAGGAGGGTGGATGCTAGAAATGGGGGCGCAGCCGCGAGCCGTCATCCGTCAGCCTGGGCTGCTTGTGCCATGGAACTGAAGAAAAATAGAGTGGGCTGCCACGGATATTCGAGAGCATTTCCAGGCGAGAGGTGTTTGGATGATTTAGATGCATGTCCACCGAGACGAGGACAGCTTCTGGCATCGGGTAAGCTGGAAAGAGGACCATTCCCCTGCCTTCGTATTCGCTTTTCGTCTTTTCTTGTGGATTGTCACCTGGTCCCCCCCACCCTAGCCGGGCTACTCTCCATGTATCTCGTTGGATGATGGCCAGTCTGACACCAAGAAGGATACCGTCGCTGGACGCGGAAATCCAGGGCCCCAAACGTTCCCGCGTGTGCCGCACTAGATATCTTCGAGCTTTACAAGATTGCCTCGGTGTTTATTTGGCTCGGACTGCCCTACCGGATCTCTCTCGTTGTGTGATATTCATTGTGCGTCGGCGACCTCCTAGGCGTCATCTCACAGCCGTTTCAAACCGCATTTTACGTTGTGTAGTCTCGCTCTCCACACCGTAAGTCCCGGCCTCTCTGTTTGAAATGGACATGATAGCCGTTGTGGTGATTCGCAAAGCCTGATGTTCAGAATCCAGGGATTCGGGCATTCAAAGTGCCAGCAAGAGAACAGCGCAGTTGTGCAACGATCATGCCCGCTCCTGTGGATTCCGTGGGCTTTGATCTTACCATTGCATTTGTCCTCGCTGTGAAGTTACCTTTTGTCTGCTCTCCGGACTGTCCCTGCGCATCTTTCAGTTAATCAATATACCGACCAAAGCGTGTGGCGTCAAATAGTGGTAAGATCACATATGAGCATATCCGCAGGACGATACCTGCCGTCTCACAAAACCATAGAGCAATAAAGCGCGCATGTGTTTGTCCAATTTTCTCTCCAAGGCGGAAACTGCACACCTCTCATTCAGTTCACTGCTGGCTTTCGCCTTGTCCTCGGGCCTGTGGCCGCCACTCCTAGTTTAAAACGCCGGGGCTCTGTAACACTGCGGCTGTCCTCGGAAACATCGCCTGTACGACTCGTGTCAGCCCATGGAGGGCTTTTCTTAACTTCGACTTGGTGAGGAAGTCAGGGGGGATCCTTCCGCGATTCGAGAACGCGCGAGCTCGGCCGATCCCGTGCCATGCCACCGAGAGATGCGAATGCGGCTACCTGCTCACACGGGCTGCAAGTCCGAGCCCAGGCATGGAAGCGGAGCTCAGCATCGACCGGGACTGCACTCACCCTGGCCTCCGTAAGACGATGGACGTAAGATCACCAATGGCGTAGTAGGACGCAGGGTGAACCCGGCGTAGCCACATGCTCCTCCGCGGTCCGCTACAGCGATTCTGGTCTCTCGTGTATCTCGTGTCGCGCACTTTCGTCCTCTGTGGCTTTTGGAATCCGCTGGTTCTGCTCGCAGCCAGCGCATCAACTGGCGGGTGTTGTCCGTCCACCTTAAATCGTACTGTCTCGATGCAGTGCCATGTAGTATCCGGGTCCCACCATCCGCTGGGACTGTTCTTGGAACCATGACGTGCAAGGTAGACGGCTCTGGAGAGCCTTTCTGCGTCTCGTTTATTCTGCCTGGTGATACGAGGGAAGAGGTGGCGGGTGAAAGACAACGTGGGTTATGTAAGCCCGTTTGAGAAACGGGGAAAGCAACAGCATTGGAAACAAGGAAGGTGCGTCTTTTAAGACACAACCGCTTTGCCGAGGTGAACAGACGGAGGAGGCAGGCGCAAGAAGACACTGCAAGGTGCGGGGACACTGATGCTCCACGAACGGTGTTCCACACCATCCGGAAAGAGCGTCGACAACGGGCAGACGGCATGAGGAAGGCGGACTGCTTGATTCCTTCCCAAGAAAAGGAGGGGAGCGAGGCCACCGTGCGCTAACGCAATTAGGCAATATCGGAGACGTAAACAACCGAAGAGCCAATCAGCTTACACTTTCAACGTTGTTTCTTGAAAAGCCTCAAAGACGGCATCTCCAGCTTTTTCTTTTCTCGCCGTCCTCTCAGTAGCTGGGCCTATCCTACGCGATATCGCTATGAGGTTCCTGTAGATATGCAAATTATAGTGAAACATGCGTTGTCCGGTACCCTCTACCTGTGCCATGTGAGGTCCGTGTAGATGAAGCTGCGAATATTGTGCTCCTCTGTCTCAGACTCTCCAGCAATCGTTGGTCCCTCTTCTGTTCTTTATTCTTGCCAGGTCTAGCCGTGGGTTCTTGAAACGGCTAGCCAGGGACATATTGCGCTACAAATTTCAAGGCATGCTGTGACTTTACAGGCGCCGGAAAGCGGAGCGGGCGTGGAGTCAAACTGACGCTGAGGGGGGTGTCGAAGAAAAAAGAAACTGAAAAGAGCCAATACATATGCAATATATAGTAGGGAGGACAACAGCGCGCAGACACCACCAATATATGTAGCCGCCCTTGTGTCTGCTGCGAGTGTCTCAGCCACGGACTGCCGAACTCACGGAAAGGCGCATGAGCAAGCATCCCTGTGGATTCTTCGTGCTGGGTGTTCGCTGAGAGCTGAGGTCAACTCACAGCTCGCTCTCCACTTCTGATTTGAAAAATGTTTTTTTGGCTCTACATAACTACATCTTTCCGCGGCCAGGGGGGCGCCACAACCGATATCAAGGGCCTGTGGTATTGTGGCTGTGAGTCCGCTCATATTAGGAGTGGCCGTGTTAAGACATGAGGGTAGTTGATAGTTCGACAGTGCTGAAGACAGGGGAGACAAAAATAGCACAGAGAAAGCAGAAAAAAAGCCTAGAATTTCAAACGCAGATATGTAGGACACTACTGCGGTCTCTCCATGGCCGTCGCAGATTTCTCTCTTCCCCCGTCCCCTGCCGAGAGCTGAGCGAAAGAAAAATCGGTTGGCAATGGCCGCTTCCTGCTGTGCACTGGAAGGAAACAGATGGTCGGGGAATACTAACGCAGCGAGGCGCCCATAAGATGACAACGACAAATTCCTGTTTGGGTATCGTCCGCAGTAGGATCTCGGGAAACATGATAAGGCCATTCAGTCGTTCTTCCGACATTGTTAGCTCCTGAGGGGACTACGCGAGAGTTCGAGAGCAGCGAACTCCTTTCTGTCACAGGAATCGAGCCGTTTTGATGCACAAGAGCAGGGTGCAGAAGCGGCTGAAAAAAAAACTAAGTAAAAAAATGAAGAAAGATGAACAGAAAAAAACCCACGTCCGTCCACTTGCGCACCAATGCGTGTTGTGCTCGCCCGCGCGCACGCAGGCGGGGACACCGGACCCAAGGCCCTGTCATTCTCACCTCGGGCTGAGGCTTCCTCGAGTTCAAGTTCAAATTGGTTGGCTGAGGAAGAAGAAAGAAGCAGCCACATAGCAACATCGTACCAGCTTCAACGCCAGTCTTCTAGTACAACGGGGGTGGGGGAAACCGGGGGAGGGGGTGGAAATCGCAAGAACGCAAAAGCTCCAAACGGCACAAAAGGAAGCTCGGATCCCCTGCGTGAGATGGTACCGCCGGACGTCCGACCAGACACATTTTAAAAATACCTACTCCCACCCCCCCCCCCCCCCTCCTGCCTCTTTTAGTTCGAGACGGTAAAGGACCCATTGCTTGCATACGCCCTGTCTCTGATCTGTCGGGAAGGGGGGCACCTGCACAGTCTTGCTTTTCCTAAGATTTATGGTGCACGGAAGGCCTGGGCTTTGCCGACTCGGTGTCTTGCAGCTCAACTTGGAGATATGTATTGCCCAGTGCGTCTGCCTGTGGTAGCCGCCGTGGTTGCGGTGGCGCACTTCTACTTCTGCTGCTGCTTTTGCCGTTGTTGCTGTGGCCACTTCATTCTCCAGTGTTTTGCGGGTCCATTGTCGAGACAGGACAGAGAGTGAGAGACATGACGCACAGGTGCCCGTGGCCAGGCCTCAAAATGAACGCCCTCCGTCCGGATGTTGAAACTGTCTCGGCATGAAAGCTCCCTTCTGACGTTAAAACAGGCGATGTACAGACCGTGGTCACCGCCGGATGTGTTTCCAGAAGGGGTTCTCTCCTTTTCCTTTTTTCTTCTGTATACGATTAGATGTTTTACAGCATTGAACGAAAGTCCCAGCTTCTCCACGCCCTTTCCCCCCTGCCTCCCCCACAATTTGGGCTCTCGGTATCCCACCTACCTTCGAGAGGGATTCCAGACTTTACTGCTCGTCGTTCTTCAGGTTGGATGCAGATATCTCAGGTTACATCTTCTTTTTGCCGCCTCGATCGTCTTTGTTTCCTTTCGCAATATCTATCGTTTTCCGCCACAGTTGGTTGTGTACGTTAGTTGCTACTGTTTTTGGTTCCATGTTGCAATTATGTCTCTATTTGGAGTATACTGGTTCAGGTGGCCAGCTGTACGCTCTTGTGCAACGAGAGAATATCTCATTCCAGCCTGTGAGTGCCGACGGGGGCTGGCCTGGCCAGGCCTCCCCCACAGGGAGCTCGCTACGGCTCGAAACCTCCGGCATCGCGCCATCGAAGCGCCAAATGAGACACCTAGGACGGGGCCAATCCTGGCAGTGCAGGCCATCCGGCCGTTCTGTCCTTGTCCTAGCAAAACAAAACAGAAGAAGCCGTTCCAGTTCAGTCCTTTCCCCCGTCACTTTATTGGCTCGGTGGGTGCCAGTGAGGTACAGCTCTAGTGCAACAGGCTCTGCAATATAAAAGCATAGGAACTTTGGCTTGGCATAGCTTTATTGTCTGGTGTGGTCGAATATGCAAATCAGTCAATAGAAACAACAGTCTGTAAGCGAAGAAACCGGTGAAGGCCGTGAGAAGGGGGGGAGACTATCGCTGCTGCTTCTTCTGGTAGACCAAGAGTTTCCCCCCTTGTGTACATATGCATTATCGAGCAACTCTAGATGGCCACGACAAAAAGAACGGTTTTTTTTGCTGGGGGAGGGGAGGGGGGGTTACCAAGATTCTTTTTCGGTATTTGTTTTGTTCTGTTTTCGACAAGGCTTTCCGGTATAAATGTCACGTTGCTTACAGTGCTCGAGTTGATATTTGAGAGCGTACCAGGTGTTACATGGCGTCGAGCTGGTAGGGCCCTGCGCCTCAAGCCTCACCGTTCCGAGCTCCCACTAAGCTGTTCCCCGGTCTCCCTTCCGTTGCTACTCCTCTTCAGTTTGTTTTCTTTGTGACCCCCTGTTTTTACTTCCCAGCGCTGCTTCCATTGTAACATGTCGGCTCCAGTCGAATCTCCGAGGCACTGCTACCGAGGCATCGCCTGTGTCCGAAAATCAGTGCCCTTTCTCCGAGCTCGACTCCGGGTGTCCGGCATCCGGGGGTCCGGCAGGGGGGAGGAGGGCAGCGGTCCTGATTCCTCGTGAAATGCTGCCTGGGATCGTATGGTTTGTAGGTCCGTCTTACTTCCGCTCTTCCGCTCTTGAAAGACCGAGTTTGGGGGTGTCGTAGGACTTTCCCAGCAGTAGCCCGGGGCCATACATAAACGTGCCGTCCCCCTTCTGTGGCTCTGGGGCGGAATGTGGAATAGCACTTCCAAGCCTGCTCCGTCTCGCGCGTCTTTCTTCGTGGTATACACAGAAGGATATTTTTGCAGAGACCGATTGAAGTTCATCCACGAGCTCCTGGCACCAATTATCCCAGTGCCACTCCCTCGTTTCCTCTTTTTTTAAGGAATCTGCAGGTAACAGAAATACTTGTCTGCCGTCAACTACGCATATGTATTTAGTGTGGCTGGGATGCAGAAGGGAGAGAAGCCGAGAGTCTGTAAGGAACTTATGCTTTGTTGCTTTGATTTCCGTACTGGATGGTAGCTAGTTATAGTTGGGGAAGTGTCGATAGATGTTCTTCAGCTAAATGTGCCATTACCACTGGTTTTATTCATCCCCTTTGAGACTTAGCAACTCGATGTCGACAGAACTGTATGGAGAACCCGTGAAATTGAGATTGGAAGCAGAACCAATAGCAGGAAGAAGAAAGCACAGTATTATAAGTAAAAGTGAACGCCTGTTCCCTTTCCATAAAAGATAATAATAGCCTCGGGCTCCCCTTTCATTATCATTGATAAGTGTTTCCGACATTTGGTCGCAGCAGCGGCGAAGAAGACGACCTGCAGAAAAAAAAAGACAAGAGGACACACCCTAACAATGAAAGCAGCTATAGAAAAGCGGCTCTGTATACTCCACGACAGGCAGATTGACTTGCTCATCACAGGTGGTGACGCACACGCCGCGGACGAAGACGGGCAGCACTCGTGGCAGAGCTATAGAGGGCGCTGATAGAGGTTAGTCTCGGGACAGTCCTGAAGAAAGGGGGCAGAAAGAAAGTTGGCAGAACGAATGGAATAAGACGCTTACCCTGTGTACGTTGCCGGCGGCACTGTATTGAAATCGCTCGTGTCAAGCACATCCTGCGTGTTGCCCGCCGCGTTGCCCTGGTACGGAATGCCCTGCTTGATGCAGTTGTCAATATGGTCCTGCGGGAACGAGACGTTGCGTAGCAGCTCGGGCGCCTGGATCAACGTGGCCGTCAGACCCATTTCGACGTGCCACTCGATGTGGCAGTGGAAGAGGAAGACGCCCGGGTTGGTGACTTGGATGCGCAGCACAGCGTACGAGTTAGCGTTGATGACGATCGTGTCGCGCCGCGGAGGGTTGGCCAGGAACCCGCGGCTGCTGCCGCTCCAGGCGCCAGTATTGCTGCGCGGGCGGTCGAGCACCTGGAACTGGTGACCATGCATGTGGAAGGGGTGGATGGCGGCGTCGAGGTTGTTGACGACCACGTTGACGATGGTGCCTGCGGGTAACACGAAGGGGTTGACATCGCCGTAGATGGCCGGGTTGCTGTTGTTGGTGCCCGTCGTCGCCACCGAGTATAGCGTAGGCACCTTTTGCGCAATGTACGTCTGGCCGTTAAAGCAAGCGCGCGGAAGGCCGTTGACGGTGCAGAAGTCAAAATCAAGCGTTATGGTTTGCGACACGGGACCCAGCGCGGCAGCACCGTCTAGCGGCCGGAACGACACGTCATTAACGGGTTGCCACAGCGCCACAGTGTCCTGCGGGTACGTGCCGTTGGGCTCCATGACAAGGTAGCCCGTGTAGTTGTGCGGCCATACGACCGCCTGTGCTGGGTCGTTGGCAAAGTCGCGGTTGATGTCGAGCGACAGCAGGAATGGGTAGTTGCGGTGGTCGCGCGAGATGCCCGACACGAGCACGTCGTACCGCTGTGCCGGGGCAATGCGTAGCTGGTAGGCTTGGGCCTGCTGGATGTACGACGCGTCGCTCATAATCACCTGCATCGTGTGCGAATCAAAGTGCAGCATCGTGGACGCAAATGCCGCGAAGCTGATGATGCGGAACCGGTATGTCTTATTGACGGAGAAGCTGATGTTGGCCCCCAGACCCTCGTTGACCACAATGTTGTCAGGGAATGGAGGAAGAAACTCAGTATTATTGGCATTGAGCATGTTCTGGACGAGCGTGATCGACTGGTCATGGTACCTTTTCATAAGAAAAGAATGGTGAGCAAAGTGTTCTCAGGCCAGGACCAAGATCAAAAGTGCCAGCCTACCAGTCAGAGACGGTCAGGATGATCTCCTCGTCGTATTTCCCAGCATATGGGTCGTTTAGATCATGGATAATCAGTGGGCCCCGAAGGCCGTCGGGATACTGGCCCATGTTGTGGGAGTGGTCTGTTCGCATGAGGTCAGTTTAGGGGCGTCTTGAACTTGCGAGACTGAGTGAGGCAGGCTCGGCAGACATACACCAGTAAGTGCCAGGAGCATTGGCCTACATAGTTGTTAGAGAGACAGTCTTCAGAAGCAGGAGCATAATGAGAAGAGGCAAAGCAGCAAGTGTTCTTCTTCCACGACTTACCACAAACGTGTACGTTATCGAGGATCCTGGAGGCACGGGGCACTGCGTCACGCCGCTGGGGCCATCCATCCACGACGTCTGCACCTGGTCAATGCCATGGAAGTGAAGGCCGGTTGTCTCGTTGCCAAGGCGGTTGTTGAGAGTAAGGACGATCGTATCACCGCTGTTGGCCTCCAGCGTCGGGCACGGCCAGGCACCATTGATGCCAATAACGGGGCGGGAAAAGCTGTCTGGGGAGGCATAGACCCAAGTCACGTCCCAGTTCGCTGTCACGGTTGCTGCTAGGGCCTGCGTGGTAACCAGCAAAAGGACGGCCAAGGCCGGCAGAAGACGGAGCAAATACAACATGGCTATTTGGCGTCCGGTTCTTCTTTTGCAGGGATGGAAGAAGAGAAGAAGAGAAGATGAACGAAGAAGGAAAGATGAGAGATCGAAAAGCGAGCGTATATAGGACTGGAAACCTGGTAAATGAGATGAAGGCAGAAGCAAAACAAATAAAAGAAAGAAACGCACGGCTGGGATATAGAGAACGGGGCTGTAGAACACACGCGAGACGAAAGCAGAGGGAGAAACAAAGAAAAAGCAAGCAAGACTGGTCTCGTCAGCAAAAGAAGACGAGGTCGAACTACTTAGGAACAAGGGGCAACCAATAAACGAGAGAAAGGCCGCGAGGCGAGTGTAGGGGCATAGAGAAGGACGAGTGAGGGGTGAGAGCGAAGGACAAAAAGAGAAGAAGGTGGAAGAGAGGGAGAGAGAGGTAAGTTGAGTCAAAAAGTGAGGATGGGTGGTGGAAGGGCGGACGGCCTTAATAAAGAAAGATCAAAGCAGGGGTAAGAAAAATAAAAAAGTGACATGGGGCGAGAAGAGGCACGAAACGTCTGTCCCTGTCATCGGAAGCCGACAAAGAAGGGAGGAGGAGGAGGAAAAAAGTGGGATTTGCACAGCTCTGTTCCCTTCAATATCAAGTTCGGAAGAAAACCGAGGAAAGAAGTAACATTAAGGACAGTAAAAACATCAATGAACCAGGGGGGGGGGGCGGCATAGTAAGCCGGCTGAGTACGTCGAACTGCTTCCTTCTTTTTCCTCTTTTTTCTTTCTAACCTTGGCTTCCAGTCAAGACGAAGAAATAGACATCCTGGCTAGGATGGGCAGCACAAGCAGGGCTTAGCTGGTTGGCTGAGTTTCGTCTTGGCCATCATAACGGAGCATACGAAAATGATCAATATAGTGGAGGACGAGGAAGCAGCGAAGGCGAGGTTCAGGCATTGAAGCAGGGGGGGGGGGGTGGAGCAAAATAGAAGAGGGGAGGGGAGAGGGACGACAGCATTCGTTGCATCGTCGCTCATATGCAGTATGCAGACGCAGGAGGATAATGGGAAGAAGGAAAAGGGAGAGGAGGAAGAGTCAGGTGCCCGGCCATGGCTTGAAGTACTGCCACTTGTGCTCCCCGGAAAATGCACATATATGGTGTGGCGTTTTGTCCGCCAGGTCATCCCATTGCTTCTCCCCCCCCCGGTTCTCCAGCTTGCATTCTTTCCCTCATCACCCGTATGGGACCCGGCCGGTGCCAGGGTCCTAGCAGACATCCCGTTGACCGACATTTTTGCCACCACAACAAGCAAAAAATCAAAATGCTCGTGCAGGACGCCTTTGAAAGGAGGGGGGGGGAGTGATAGGCACCAGTAGCTGTGTAGCCCGGTCCCTCCAAGTAATTTTGGTGATGGCATGATGGGGGACCTTTGGGCTGTGATGAGATATGGCATCCTAGTTCACTTGTCCGGCAAAGGCTTGGCCACCACGAAATATTAGAAATAATTTGAAAAAAGAAAGACACGAAAATGCAGTCAGTGTACAAGTGAACAACAATGCAGGACACGCCTCCCTTTGTTCCTCTTGAATTTTCAACATGTCTCGCAAACCTCTCCTGATCGAGTTCTGCATACTACGGCCTATTTGTTGGCCGATATCTTGGTTAGTCGACTATCTAAGCATGTTGCTGTGCATGCTGGTCCTTGAGACGCAGGTCGGAAGTCCGGGGGAGGTCAGCAAAAAGAGGGGAGGGGGCGCGATATTTGGCAACTACCGCGTCTTGCAGCCGAGCAATGGGGGGATCTCTGCAGAATCTGTGCCGACGACAAAAAAGAGGAAGAGCTTGCTGAGGATGCCGACAAAAAGTGCAGGCCAGAAGGACGCTTCTGAGAATGCCTGCACCTGGCCACAAACCCTCTGCTGGGGTCTCGTCAAGCTCAGCTCTCTCCGTTTTTTCAAGGGGCATCGGGTAGAAGACAAATAGAGCAGCAAGGTTCCAACCAGTTTTATTTTCGTCCTCTGGCGGCCCCGCTCCTGTAGGGCGAAACAGAATGTTGTTGGAGTGCCACCTGTCTCCGGTCGACTTCGTTGGACCAAGGCTGCCCTTGCTGTTGCCTTCTTCCATTTTCGCAGGCAGACACACTCGGCCGTGGGCCCAAGTGTGGCTCGGCCCAGACGAAAAAGGAAAAGAAAAAAATCCGCTGGAGACCAGCGAGACCTGCGTACTTTCCAAGCTCGGGGAGGACAAACGCAGGATGCACAGGGCACGTACGACCCGGCCACGGCAGCAGAGGTGCCCTTTATCGCAGCTTGGTCATCTCTTTCTCTCTCTCTCTCTCTCTCTCTCTCTCTCTCGGTGGCCAGAATTGCCATCAGGGTAGATGAATGTGCAGGAAAATATAGGGAGAAAGGGGGACGTACCGAAAAGGCTTCCCTCGCTTTTTCCTAGCTACGATATCAGAAAGGGCCCGCCGCCCCGTACGGGGGGTGCTATTCCAAATAGGACGGAGAAGGACGGCCGACGGCGGTCGCAGACATGGCGAGAATCCTAAACAAGATAAACATGTTATCCCTTTTTTTTACAGCAGATACATCGATCTCTCCTAGGTACAGGAAGAGCTAGACTAGACGCCCCTCGGTCCAGCCACAGACACCTTGCGTTTGAGTTTTGTTCGGGTTTATTTTGTTGTGTCTTATCATATATTCTTATAACTTTTTTTTCTCTTTCCTCTCTCCTGCAGCGGTGCGTGTTTCCTCGTCTGGGTGAATTAGATTTAGTCAAACCCCCTTCTGTCCCCCCCTGCCCAGCCCCTAGACCAAGGACGCCCCTCACACACGTCAGAGTATTGTGGCGGCTTATTTACCAATACTGAACTTCGTTACCAGAGGTCCAAAGTCCTCCCAATACGGAATAAAGACCCGCGGAAGAGGACGAAAAGGCTGAGACTCGTGTCTAAGAGTAACTGGAAGCCTGACAGACAGCAGGGGGTGTTAGACCTCGTAGAAAGCCTTAGCGGGAGGGATCGTCCAGATAAAAGA
The DNA here is from genome assembly GCA_019925425.1 of Ophiostoma pallidulum. Classification (NCBI taxonomy): domain Eukaryota; kingdom Fungi; phylum Ascomycota; class Sordariomycetes; order Ophiostomatales; family Ophiostomataceae; genus Ophiostoma; species Ophiostoma pallidulum. The sequence goes on from JADHKO010000140.1 coordinate 70,301, forward strand.
AGGGTAAGCCGCCTGTCATAATTTTGTTTTTCTTTCCCTCGTACCAAGTTAGCAGAGTTTAAGGTAGTTTCTTTGATAGGCGGCAGGCCCGTTTTCCATCTGTTAAGCATAGAACTGGAACCCGAAACATAATATAATAAAGAAAGGGCGTGTTGCAGATGATGGTGCAGGTGGGTGTACCCATTGTACCGTCTTCGTCCTGACCAACCGAGTCTGGGATGAGCGGGAAAGGAAATAAGTTGGGGAGGGGGGGGGGGATAAGAAACGCAAAAAGAAATGAATGTGTGAGCTGAAAGGATTGACATCAAAAACTGCTAAGAAAATGAGAAATGCATCTAAAGAGAGTGGGAGAAAGGAGAAGGGACGAGGGAGGAGGGACGAGGGACGAATCGAAGACGAGAAGACACGGTTTCGATCGTGGCCAGGGGCTGGTCTGGCACACGGCAAGAACGAGGACACACGAGAATAGCCAGACGACAGGCTCATAAGCGAGGGCACGGGCCGTGAGAGGGAGCGGGAGGCAGGACAAAATTCCATGACGCAGAGTTGGGACAGGAACATGCATGCATCGTATTCGTAAATAATGTCTGAACCAGGGGCGGGAGGATGAGAGGGCGAAAACGGGTAGGATCCGAGCACGATGACAGACCACATGTTCATTGCAAGGCCTCCCGAAGAAGCAACCAGGGCAATAAAATCCAAAAGCATAAGCGGCAGAAGAAGCGGGAAGCCGCCCCAAGGAGGGGGGGTTGGCGGCCAGGCTGACAATTGACACTGGCCAACATGTCGTAAGCATCTTCCTGTGTATCTTCATTCCTCTAGGGATGTTCTTGGCCTTTGCTTTGCCTCGATGCCGGCAACCCCCCTGACCCAGGCAGGCAGCGTCAGCCTCGCTGTTTCGGTGTGGGCTTGTGTGACGCATGACTACCTGCCGCTCGTATTCCCTATTCGTGCCCCCTCCCGGGGTATTTTTGGCTCATTCCCTACCAGGGATATCTACGGTTTATCACTCGGTTGTCCATCAAAGTGCAAAGTCGCTTTCTTTCTCGTTGACAAAGGGCTGAAGTAAGGGTGGGGATTCTGGGTGGAAAGGGGAGAGCCAGGTGGGAAACTATAGACGTGCAAGCGGTTTGGGGGGGGGGGGGGGTGTCTGAAGCTTTGGTAGTGTCAGTTCGACAACAGTTCTTTTCTCTTCATTACACAGGAGTTGGGCTTGGTGCGTATAGCAAAAGAGATAGGACGATTAATCAAAATAAAACATGAAATGGCAAGAATGAAGAATCAAATAAACAAATAAAGGGTACTCAAAAGGGAGCATTGGCCGAGCCTCGAACGACGACACACCCCAGCTGAAAGCAGGTTCTTCTCTCCCAAAGGCTGCAATCATCACACTCTGAGGGGAACTAGAGCCTACTATGTCTCTGTGCTTCCCAGATAATAGAGAATCCTAGTGGCGCTGCCCTTTTTTCCCCCAAGACCATAAAGCCGTGACCAAACGTTGAATGGAAGTCGACGTGATTGTGGCCCCCCCGGGTTCCAGGCATAAATGTCTCAGCAGGACAAAAGGATGAGAACCCGACAGGATCAAAAATCTCCGGAGGTATCACCCCCCGGCAAAAGCTCACATAGAGTTGTTGTGTTCCCTTCCCTTTCCTCTTTCCTTGTCTTCCTCCTTGCCCTCCCCCATTCTCCTCTTCCTTCTCTTCCTCTTTCATCTCGCAAGCAAGGCTCCGCCGGGTGGCCAGAAAAAAAGTAGGGGCGCTTTCTTACAGGAAGGGGCATCGGTACACATAATTTACCATCCTTGTTCGTCTTCTTTTCGTTTTCGTATTGGGCTTTGTGAATTTTTTCCTCTCATAAAAAACTATTCTTGCATTCTCGTTCCGGGCCCTCCTTTTTCTCCTCCTCTCGTGGTCTGCGCCACAGCAAGCAGGATTTAAGCGTGCATGTTCTGCTGTGCAACGACCGAAAAAAAGGGGCGACGAGACGGACGAGGAGGAAGAGGTAGAGGGACGAGAATAAAACGCTTTTCGTTGGCGGGATAAAGTTTACCGATGCAGGGCAAGGATTCCGCAGCAGACACATAGTTCAAACAAATGCGGTCAAAAGGCCAAAAGAAAGTGGTGAAACTAATAAAAAGCAGATAAAAAAAAGGGGGGGGGGCAGAAAAGAAAAGATTATTTCTCATTAAAAAAAAAGAACGTTCCTGCTTCAATCTGAACCTAGCAAATGCCTGATGATGTTGATACCCAAGAAAAACCAAGAAAAAAAGAGACAAAGCCAAAAGACTAGGCTTAGCCAAAACATAGAGCCCAACCCGATCTTCAGATAAGAAGGGTCTGAAGGGTGCAACGTCGAGAGGTATAGGGGGAGAAAAAGATATTCCGAGGAAATGCCGCGCATGCCCTGTGAAAAAAATGCTAGAAAAAAAGAAAACAATCTAAAAACGCCGTCTTAATGGTCGACGCCGTTCTGGCCTACTGCAACAGCATGGCCTCCTGGTCCAGAACACCAAAGAGACCTTCAATTTCCTTTTCGATCGTCTTGAGCTCATCGGCTACCTGGCCCGTCACGAGCGCATACGCGTAAAGAAGCGCATAGTCGCGCTCCTCGACGTTGACAATCGGAGGGAGGACACCCTCTTGCCTGACGCTGTCCGCGGGGGTCGTCGCCGAATTCTGCACGGCAACGTCTTGCTCCGCTTCATCGTCTTCCGGGTTCGTGGAGGATGACGGCCTAGGCTGTTGTTGGTGTTGTTGTTGCTGCTGCTGCGGCTGCTGCTGTTGCTGCTGTTGCTGCTGGCGGACCGCAAGGGCATGCTCCTTGCGGAACCGAAATATCTTGGCTAGTAGACGGTCCCGCACAATCGTGACGCCCGGCAGAGCGTCCGTCAGCGGGTACTCCAGCATGAACGAGCTCGCCAGCACCTGGAACACGTGGCAGATGCGGTCGCAGAGCATGGCGCGCTCCGTTGCCGTGTAATACAGCAGCGCCCGCTCGCCCTCGGTCAGGTGGCCGCGGCGCTGCGTCAGCAGGCTCATGGCGTAGAAACCGTCCAGCACGCGGTTCGTGGCGGCCATCATGCGGCCGCAGGCCGCGTAGGGGAACGGGCCCCGCAGCTCAAACTCGGAGGCCGCGCTCTGGCGCAGCGTCTCGAGGCGTGCAGCGTACCGCTGCAGAGCGGCCTGCTCGCCAGATTTCAGATACGACCGCGTGCAGTCGCTGCGGAGCAGGATCGCAAGCGGGCCCCGCTTCCAGATGAGGCCCATCTGCAGATACAGCACAGAGACGCCCTCCTTGAAGCGCCGGCGTGCCGAGATGGGCCACACAACGCGGCATACGATCAGGCCATACAAGATGCCCGCCATGACGGCCAGGAATCGATGCTTGGCGATCTCCATGATCAACGGGTGCAAGCCACCCTCATCTTCGTCGTCGTCGTCGACGCGCTGCGACAGCGAATAGGCATAGAGCGTAATGACGTTGTAGGCCAGCAGCGTGGTGCGACCCAGCGGCGCTTTCCCGCGATCAATCATGACAAAGAAACAGCAGAAGGAGACGATCCAGCCGAGGATCAACAGTGGAAAAGCGTAGCCCTGGCTGATGTGCCAGTTGATGACCGCACATGTGGAGCCAGTGAGCGTCGCCAGGAACCGGGCCAGCGCCGTCGTGTTCGAGGCGCCGACCGTCATGGAGCACACAATCATAAAGGACAAAAGGCCCCATTCGCCGCGCCAGTGCATGTAGGTCTCTCGCGTCTGCGAGATGAAAGCCATCATGGCCCAGAGCATGGCGCCGATGCCGACCTTGATACCAAAGCGGATATCGTCTCGCATCAGGGCCCGGAAGAAACGAAGCAGATGCTGGGCAAGGTGCTGCACCACGACATTGGACGGTGGCGCCGCTTTCCAGCTAAAGGTGTCACGGCGCTTTATCATCTCGTCGGGGATACCGCGAGGCAGTTGCGACTTGCGAATTGGTCGGATTCTTTGCTGGTCAGACATACCGCCGTTGGAAGCAGACGCGCCCCTGTTGTCATTGTCGTATACCAAACCGTCGCTGTCAGCCACTCGATCTGACACGGCGACGTCAAAGGGCAGAACAGAGGGAAAACGCGACTTTGGAGCCTTCCAAAAGAGCAGCCACCGCCAGCTGCGGCGGTTGTGGTCATGCACGAGCTTGAGGTCGTCGAGAACATCAAGGTACTTGGCCATCTCCTCACCAAAGGCCTGCAAACTGAAACTGAAGTGGCCGCAAGCCGCAGCGACCTCTTCAAAATCTGCCTTGATCTTTTCCGACCGCGAGCGGCCAAATTCGATCGTCTTGTACAGCTCCTGCAAGGCCTCGGCGCGGGCTGTGTTGAACAAGGATAGGGCGTCAGTCAAACTCTGGCGGTAGTGGTCGTTGGTGTGGATGTCGTAGGTTGGCGGACCGCCAAAAGGCGAGTCGCGCAGGATGGTCGCCAGCGTGAACGCAAGGGATTTCATCGACGGACCGAGCATCCCGATGAACAACTCAAAGGTCTCAGATGGCGTGCGCAGTGTTGCGGTGCTGCCACGTCGGGACTGGTTGCTTTGCGGCGACAGCGTACGTTGAGGGACGTCAGAGAGGAGGGGAGGACTAGCAACAAAGCGCATATTGGTCAAGGCCGCATTCGCGGCGACACCGGTGTCACGATCGCCATCATGAAGCTGAGAAAGTAGGGGGGCGTACGCCCGCTCCTCGCTACTCTCATCTGAGGCCTCGTCAATAGCAGACAGCACAGCCAATCTTCCGCTCCGCTGAAAGCTGGAACTTGGGCGGTAGGGTAGCTTGGAAGAGGATGATCCTGACGAAGAAGCGTCGAAATCAATAGCGGGCGAGGGTGCCGTAGATGGAGACATGGAGTACGAAAGAAACGATTGGGATTGGAGAGGATCCACAGATCCCGATGATGCCGATGCAGTAGGGATGCCGGGCGTCGCAGGGCCGGCGGCCCCCGTAGAAGCAGTGGCAGCAGCTGCTGCTGCCGATTCCCGCAACAGTTCGAACTGTGTGTTCGCCGCACTGCGCAGACCGCCGATAGACTGCGCCAGCGTCTCCATGGACTTGTACACGAGCTTTTCCAGTTGGTAGAGGCTGGCGTGCCCGACGGTGTAGTGCTCATACTTGGCCTCTTTTAGGTTCTTGGTCATCTGCCCGTGTGCTGAAGCCCAGTTCCCTGCTGCTGTGCGGTACTCGGCCGACACGGTCAGCTCATCCTCTGCCCCGCTGAGAAAACCGTGCGTGATCATGGCCAGCATATCTCCGAGCGATGTGGACGCTTGCGTGAAGGACTCCCGTAAGAGAACGCGGGCCGAAACGCGCCAAAGCAGCAGGCTCACGGTCGCGGTGGTGCAGATGGCGAAGACGAGCGTTTTCAGCACCTGGGCAATCTTCACGTTGGAGAAGACGCTGCTGTACGTTGAGTTCTCCTTTGTGACGACGGTGATGATGGCCAAAGAGGCTAACGTGCAGCCGACATTGACAGACGGGTTGTTGAGCCGCTGCTTGACCCAGCCGATGAAGCCAAAGGCACAGCCAATGAAGAAGATGAGCACAATCGCATAAGCAAACGTGACCCAGCCAAGAACCGAGCCGAACAGCACCGACGACGCCATGGAGAGGATCGAGATTGTCTCGGCATAGGCCACAGCCACAATGCCAATAGCTGTAGCCTCGATCATGGACCCAGCCGTTCGTGCTGGGTGGAAGTAGACGGTGATGGTCGCCACAAGGTGCTTGCCGTCGAGCTTACCGAGCATGTCGGAGAGCGGAGGCCAAAAAGTCCACAGGCTAGCGATCGTGTAGGCAGCGGTGCACTTGATGACGCCGCGGCCCTTGGGTGTGTCCATCCAGGAGCGAAAGCGGCCAAAGCCATCCTTGGTTGCGCGGCCGACGGACTCGACGCGGGCGATGAATCCGGGGGCAGAGAAGAAGGACGCGGGGCTGTTTTCGTCCTCGTCGTCGCTTGAGGGGGACGTTTCCATGCCCGCGCCGTGCTGTTGCTGCGAGGGAGAGAAGGAGAAGAAGGACGGGGACGAGGACGGGGACGTCGAGGCCGGCGTGCCGCCGTTGCGGAGGGTGAACTGTCGCCGAGAACGCTCGCCGGTCGAGGGGATGATGAACGTGCCATTGCGCAGTTTCTGCGTATCAGATAGTCAGCGAGAAGAGCAGAAGAGGCAGGAGGACAGAAGGGGAAGAAACAGGCCCCAGCCGTGTACGGAGTAGCCCACGTAGCCCGCGCTGCCCTCCCTTTGGAGCTGTGCGCAGGAGGGACGCGCTGGACGACGGGACAGGGGCGGAAGAAGATGGTGTGCGCTGTGAAAGACTGACATTCCGCTTCGCAGCCCGCCGCGGCAGCCACTGACTGCCGCCGGCCGAGCTTGTTGCGTTCGTCGCGTTGTCGCTCATCGCCTGGTGGTGAGGCTGCTGGCAGCAGTTTGACGCCGAGAGGTTGAGCCGGGAAAGACGGAACGCAAGGCTAGGCGTGCGCGAACAAGAGCCCACTAAAACGCGCCAGTGCATATGCCAGCTAGGCTTCTTACATCGTATCTATGCTCTGAAATGGCGTCAACTCCGCATCCACTTTACCCTTCTCCGTGCTGAATTAACTCCAAGTACGGCGGTGGCGCCCTTGAATATGAGTTCCTGACTCTTGGTTAGTTTTTGCCATTCTGCCATCTGCACAGCTTGGCCAGATGCAATTTTAGTGGTGTAAGATGCCTATCCGAACTGCCTCTGAGTATGATTGTGCCGCTGCTTCTGCCTCTGTCACCTGACATACTCGTCGTTCTTGCCGTCGGCAGGCAAAACGTGGTTCGCCATTTTAGGAAAGACCGCGGCTGAACCACCAGGGCAGTTGCGCTCTCCCGCATTGTGTCGTTGGCCCCCGAAGATGTTGGCTGTCGACCCCACTTCATTAAAGAGCTCTCCAACTCCTAGCGTCAAGACTCCTAATCTTCCCACACTCCGCTGTTAACCTGCAGACCGTGAACATCGTCTCTGCCGCCACCGTTCTCGAGCCCATTGTGGCACCTGATTGAAAGAGAGAGAAACAAGGCCGTCTTCCCCGGCACCCATGCGTACGGCAGGTGCACCAGCTGTATCTGTTACCTCCCGCCTCCTACCGCTGCTCTGCCCTGCTGCAGAATCCCACTGGCGGCCAGCGCAGAGTCACACCAGAAGAGTCTTGCTCGCCCCCTCCCCCCCTTTTTCTTGGACGCATTACACGACGGCTGCAGCCACTGCCGCTATGACGGCCTCGGGTCCCCCATTACATACGCCGGCCCCGCTGCGGAAGCAGTTCGCGCCACTGCGAGGCCGCACCGCGGAAAGCTCCCTGCCTCCTCCCACCCCGACATCGGGGGCTGGCCAGCATCTCCCAAAGGTGCTCCGCGGTGTTGTATTTGACGTAGATGGAACGCTCTGGTGGGTTCTTACGCTGTTGTTCACTTTGGTTTCTCCTTGCTACTACGGCGCGACCTGTCTAACCCTCCGTCTACCACCCCAGTGTCCCGCAAACATACATGTTCGGCCAGATGCGCGAGGCCTTGGGCATCACCAAGGGCACCGACATCCTCGACCATATCTACTCCCTGTCTACGCCCGAGCAGCAGCACGAAGCCATGGAGCGTATCCGTAGTATCGAGCGTGCCGCCATGGCCTCCCAAGAAGCCCAGCCGGGCCTCGCCCCGCTCATGGACTACCTCGATTCGAGGGGTGTGCCCAAGGCCATTTGCACGCGAAATTTCGAACAGCCCGTGCTGCACCTGCTGGGGAAATTTCTCGACGGCCATGTCTTTGAGCCCATTGTCACGCGCGACTTCCGTCCACCGAAGCCCGATCCGGCGGGCATTCTCCACATTGCCCGGAGCTGGGGCCTTCTCCGCTCGACAGCTGCGGCAAACGACGCCGACGAAGACACCGCAGACCCCGCCGAGGTTATCGCGGAGTTGAAGGAGGAGGAGGCAGCCGAGAAGGCAGCGTCGGCAACGTCGCTCTCTGCCCAGACATTTTCGCTGCCAGTGCGTGAAGCTGACGCATCGGGCCTCATCATGGTGGGCGACTCCATCGACGACATGACTGCCGGGCGGAAAGCTGGCGCGGCCACCGTTCTCCTTGTAAACGATGTCAACAAGGACCTGGCTGGCCACGAACATACCGACCTCGTCATCTCACAGCTAGACGACCTCATCGACGTACTTGAGAAGGGATTCGTTGGACGGGAAATCGTGTCCTTGCCATGAGCTGGAGAAGATACGTTCTATGGGGCGGACAGCCTGCGTACATTTGCAAAAGTGGTTGACTCTGAAGCGAGACCAAGAAGAGGTCTATTTTGCTACGAGGGCACGGGGTAAGGTTTATGATGTAATACCATACGTACACGTGACATCTAGTTCTTCCACCTCCAACGTATGTAGACGCATGAAGATTTCTTTGTTTTTTCTTTCTTCGTCTTAACAAAGTTCAAGTAAGAGTGTAAGACAAAACGCTGCGCCGCGCGCCAGGTTGTGCCGAGAGGTAAAGGAAGCTGGAAGCAAAAGGGCCTACTCCAAGGCATACACAAAATCGACAAGAAATAAAACTAGTAAATGTTCCAAAAAAAAGTGATGAGGAAGGGGGGCAGGAAGATGCGCGGGAAAACGAATAAGAGAAAAACTGCTGGATGACGAGTACCCAAAAAAAGGAGTATCTGAGCAGGGAGATGTGGAAATTTTCGATCTGTTTCTTCAACAACTACCATCGTTACGTCGCACGCGTGTATATTTTCAGTACCGTTGATTCGTTTGCTGCCATAAAAATGCGCGTTGGGTCATAATTCCTGTCTCTTTCACTTCGTCGGGTATCCGATAGGGTATGTGTCGCTTGGCGTCGGTGTATAAACAGGTTGCTGGTATGGTTGTTGGAGTTGGTGGTAGTACTGCTGCGGCTGTTGCGACAGCGACAACGGCAGTGGTAGCGGCAGCGGCTGTGGCTGCGACTGCTGCTGATGCTGGTGCTGCTGCTGCTGCCGGCGCCTCAATTCATCGGGTGTCTCCTTTTTGGGGGGTAGAGGTGGTAGCGGGCCGTTGGGATGGGGCGCCGGGCGGACGGGAAGAGTGAATGTGGTCGAGCTTGCGCTCGCACTGACAGGCCCGCCGGCAAGTCCGTTCCCAAGGCCCGTCAGAATTGGAATAGGCACACGAGGGATGGAATCGACAACCGTTACTCGCGTACCCAGCCCCGAATGCACAGCCTGTCCACTTGCGCGGCCAAGGCTGCCGAACCCGATACTGCCGACGCCGGCGCTGACGCCGGCGCTGCCACTGTTGCCGCCAATTGGCCCATTGCCAAAGCCGCCGCCGATCCCGGCACTGCCGAGGCCGCTCCCCGGCCCTGCGGAGGGGCGCGTTGGGGAACGAGTCGGAAGGCTGATGCCGTGTTGGTCACGGTCACGAGGGGACAAAATATCGCCTACAATCGGGATCTCGCCTGAAGTCGGTGTTTGTAGTGTACGATCGTCGCCGTGGAAGGTCGGCGAGTCGGTAGAGCGGAGGAGCTCCTGTGTCGCCGGCGACAACTGTGGTGCGAGGTGGGACTTGCGGTTGTCACGCTCCATAAGCCCAACGGCCCACTCCCGTAGGTCGACAGGTGTTCTCTTGGCCGCTTGCACAAAGGGGTCGCGATCCTGCAGGTGTTAGCAGGCGGAAACTCCCGAAACAGGGGAAACAGAGGAGGGGTGGGGGTAGATGAAAAGGAAGAATGAGCCTGGAGTCGTAGCCGGCCCATTTTTCGAACTTACAAACAACTCCTGCGGCGTTGGCCGCTCATCGGGGTTCTTGAAAAGGCACCTCTGGATCATGTCTTCCAGAATGGAGGGGAATGCATCGCTCTTCGGTAGGCGCGGAGCAGGTTCGTGCACGATTTGTTGCAGGAGGTCGAGAATACCGGCCGGGGCGCTCTCGGCATCAGACAGCTGCTCGCTAGCGGCGAAGGGGAATTTGCCAATGGCCAGCTCCATAATGGTGAGACCAAAACTCCAAACATCGGACTTGACCGTGTACCGCTCGCCCTGGATACGCTCGGGGGCCATGTACGTCGATGTGCCAACAAAGGTGTCGGCAATGGAGTTGATCAACTCGCCTGAGACGCCAAAGTCGCACAGCTTGATGGAGCCTCGGGAGTTGACGAGGATGTTGGACGGCTTAATGTCGCGGTGCATGATGTGGTGCTTTATGTAGAGATAAGTCAGGCCGCCAAGAGTGGCCTCGGCGATTTTCCCCAAGACGTCAACGCGGACGGGGCCGAAGACGCGGGATACTCGGTCGAGGGCGCTGCAGTCGGGAGGACACTTGGTCAGTGACGGTTCGGCCTTGCGTTCTCATTCTTGCCAATCACCAGAAAGCTGCCCTGGTACATGAGGAACCCACCCAACGTCCATGTATTCCATGCACATGATCACATCGTTGTTGTCGTTGAGGAATGAGCCGTAGTAGGTTACAATGTACTCGGAGTGGCAGCCACGCATAACCTGCAGCTCCCGGACAATGCGCTTGCGCATTTCTCGCTTTGCCTCGACATGGATAACCTAGGAGTAGGAGGGAGCGGCGGGTCAGAGAAAGGGGAAGTTCACCAAGGACGGTAGCCGGGGCGGCCGGGGCAGAGGAGACCTACTTTGCGGGCAATGGTTGTGTTGGTTGGCAGGTGCTTGACCTTGCTGACAGTGCCGCCGTTGCCGGAGCCCAGTTCCCTGATGAACTCAAGGTCCTCCGGGCGCAGGTCGAGGTTGTATTCGATGCCAATCTCCAGCTGGCCGGATTGGTCGTCCACGGCCGTCTCGGCGGTTGGTGGCGGCTTGGGTGCGGCGGGCGTCAGGGCGAGGCCCTTGACGTTCTTCCGCTTCATCGACCGGGGCGCGAAGGGGTCGGCCATGGCGGGCGATGCGGTTGCGAGGCGGGGGAGAGGGAAGGTAACGAGCAAAGGGGGACAATCTCCCCAAACCTCAAAATTGAGGCAAAAGGGTAAAGTGCCAAGAGAACGGAGCGGGACAGTCGAAGGATCGAGGGGGCGACGGACGCTGTTGAAGGGCCTGGCCGACGACTACTGCACTTGGGCAGGTGCTGGTGGGGCAGTGAGCGGTCAAGAAGGCAGAAGGCGGACGGCAGAAGGCAGAAGGCAGGCAGAAGACAGAAGACAAAGGCCAGGAAGCAGGAGGTAGGAGGAGGTGGGAGGGAGGAGCGATCGAAGAACGGGAGGGGCGCGGTGAGACAAGGCAGCGAAGGGAAGGAAGAAGGGATGCCACAAAACAGAAAAGGAAAGGAAAAAGAAGTCGTGAGAAAGAGAAAATAACGATTCGAGCGGGTGGGCTTTGTTTGGCGGGCGGGAGGAGGGAGTTGTCACAAACAGGGAAGGAGGGGCGGCAGAGCGTTAAAAAGCAGCGACACTGGCGAATCCGGAGGCAGCGACAGCCCATGAAGCCAGGCCGTCGCATGGCACCTCCCTCCCTGTCGCCCCTTGGATGCCCCCACTTTTTGGCTCTGGCGCCAGGAACAGCAACTGTACGTTAGGGCGCCCGCGGGCGTCACGGCTATGCGCAGAGGTCGCGATGTTCTTCTCTATGTGTTCGTGCGAACAATACGAGTACAGCTGTGCTGTCAAAAATCGCGAATGGTCCTCGCTGCTGGGCTGACGGACGCGTCCCTGTCGGACGACCCACTCGGCTGCTCCTCGAATCGCTGCTGCACGAGCTGCGCGGGCTGCGTGTCCCCCTGCTTCCGCGGCCGCTGTTTTTGCTGCTCGGGTTCCTGGCGCAGGCCGACCGGCATGTGCAGTGGCACCGCCGAAACGGCGTGTGTTGCTGGACAGGGCACAAGCCTGCGATTGGACAGCAGGCCGGGGAGAGTGCGAGAAGGGGGGCGGGCGAGCAGGACAGCACAGCGCTCTGAAGACGAAGGGCATGTTTGCGAAGCTCGCAGAAACAGCCTTCCGCTTCGCTCCTCCTTCTTGGCACTTTCTTTATGCTGCCTGGTTGCGATTAGAAGTGTTGGCGGCTAAGTCTGAATACTACTCGTCCTTGTCTGGCCAAAGCGCCCGCTGCAACCCCCTCTACACCAAAACTTGCCCTGCTCGACTTCTTGACTTTGCAGTCTTCCCCCCGACGTCTCCTTGCAAATCGGACTAATTTGGTGCCGCCTGGGAAAGGCCGTTGCCCCGGAGGGCGATGCCACAGTTGGAAGAAGCGGCGGCCAGATGTGACGGCTGCGCAAAGGGAATTTGGCTGTTTGATCGGCACCGATCTTCAAGAGTCTTTACGGAAACGCTGCTTCTGGTGTGGTCGGAAGACGGCGAACAGAACTGGCATTGTTCACTGTCTTCCCTGGCCCTCCCCGAGAAGCATTTGGTGGCCAAGTCACCAAGCCATGTCTTGCAACACGGCTACGGACCAGCGCGCGGCCCGGCGTCGGGAATGGCCCCCCAAGTGCTGCAACGCCCTGCGCCGAACGCGGCTAATCGAAGACGGGCAGATACTCTGTCGAGCTGGCCAGGCTCCAAAGGCAGGGCAGGTTCAAGAGGGGGATTCGTTGCAAGCTAGCAGGTAGTTGGACTTGGAGGGGGGGGGGGGGGGGGGGGGGCCCGGCGGGGGGGGGTCGGGGAGAGTGGGCTGTCTGTCGTCGCCGTCGGGTTCTCGGCCGTGGGAGAGCAAAGTTGCTTATCGGTTGGCGCTGGAGATTGGGAGTGCCGTTGGGGAC
>JADHKO010000141.1:0-62140 GCA_019925425.1 Ophiostoma pallidulum
GGGGCCCCCCACCAGCCGGTCTCGATCCCCGGGCGGCGTCGTAAAAAACCCTCCAAAAACTAACTCTTGCCCCCCCCCCCCCCCCCCCCCCCCGCCCTCTTCCTTGCCCGCAGCCTGCTTTCGGTTGCTGCCTCTGGCTCTCCCCTCGACCAGAAGACTCAGGCCTGACGTGCACCGGACCTCCTCCTCGGAAGACGAGAACCGCAAGTGCCCGGGCAGACGCCAAAGACGCGCTGCAATACGGAGTCCAACCAAGGATCCAACGGGGACCTTTGTGTGTCGGGAGGCCTGCTCCTTATTCACAGGCACGAGAGCCCCCAACCTCTCCCGGCTGGTTTGGTTGCCCCAACGGCCACCTTGTCGACAGCCCTACAGAAACAATACCGGGCTGAGGCGGCGCCGCAGCTCAGCTCACAGAACTAGCACGAGCGCGTCCATGTCCGGCAGACAGAATACGCCCAGCATGCCGCCCCCATCGAGCACGACGCAGCAGCGCTTGCTGCAGCAGTTCATGCAAGCCACAGGCGCAACCGAGCGCACGGCACTGAGGGTGAGTCAGGGTGTCTAGGCGCTGCTGCTTTTGGTTGTGTTTTTTTTTTTTTTTTTCTTGCTTTGGTGTGCAGAGGACGAGAGAAGCACTCCCCCCGAGTGGAGGCGAGGACGAAGAGATGCTGGCCGCTGTGGTGGTCTCTGCATCCGGACGCACAGCGTTCGTGCCTTTGCTATCGAGAGCGGAACGGCCATCCGAGACAGACCAAGAACAAGAAGCACAACGAAAAGCCGGTGACGAGCCTCGGAGAACGAGAGGGGAAACGATGCAAATGAAGCAGAACGATCAGGAAGCCGGCGCAAGAAAGCACGATGAGAAAAAGGAGAGAAAAGAAGAAAGAAGAAAGAAGAAAAGAAACAAACGGGAAAACGAAGAAACGAAGAAACAAAGACACGAAGAAAACGCGAAAAACAAGTGGCGGAGAGACAGTCTGGGGTCCAACGTCCACAGCGGTGAAACAGGGGAGCCGACATCCAACGGAGACCGAGAAAAAGAAGTCCGGAAAAGAAGAGGGGAAAGGGAGAGAGGGAGCAGAGCAGACCGCAGAGCAGACCGCAGAGCAGACCGCCGCGCGACCACCTCTTCTCTTTTCCCTCTTCTTCTCCTTTTCTCATTTTCTCTCTTTATCGGATCCTGCCTCCCCACGCACCCACCCTTCCACGGCCAAAGACAGGACCAGAAGCAATGCAGACGCCGCGGACGCCACGGATGGTTAGGTTGCATGTTGCTATTCGGCCCTATTTGGGCGGATCACCATTGCCCATAGCGCCCTTTCTATTTGTCCCCCGGCTCGGAGTACGAGCGCGAAACACCACAGCGGCGCCTGCTGCAGCCAAAAAAAAGAGAAAAAGAAAAAAAGAAAGAAAAAAGAAAAAAGAACCGACAGATCATGATCCATTGCGCATGGCAGTTGTGACGCAGCCACACGAGGGGGGTGCTTCTCTTCGTTTTGTCTCTGCCGCCGAAGCTGCCTCTTTTTCTTCTTTTTTTCTTCTTTTTTTTTCTTTTTTTCTTTTTTCGTTTCTCTTCTCTTTCCTCTCGTTGGCCCCTCTCTTCTTCTCGCGCCTCTCGCCTCTCGCTTCTCGCTTCTCTTTAGCCTCCGTCTTTGGCTCACTATCAGGCTCTGCCCAAAGAGGAAGACAAACGAGAGGAGTTTCCGCTGACGGGGCTATCGGTTAAATCAACCTACAGGTTCTTCGGAGCACCAACTTTAAACTAGACCAGGCGGCCGACTTGTAAGCAAAAGTCTCTTTCTCGTCTCGTTTTGCGCTTTCTGCCTTTGTCTTCTCTACGTTTTGCTCGATCTGTTGTCTCTTGCCGTTTCTCTGCTGCAACTGCTCCTGCTTGTTGGACTGCCACCCCCCTCCCCCCTTCCCCCCTTCCCTCCTTCCCTCCTTCCCTCCTTCCCTCCTTCCCTCCTTCCCTGCTCACTTCGTTCCTTCTTTCCCTGGTCCCTTTTCCTTTTTTCTTTCCTCCTGGCCCTTCCTTCCCCTTTCGTTCCTGCCCCCCCCCCTCACCCCTGCTCCTTACAACCTCGACCCCACTTCTCGGCTCAGCTCCCTGGTCTCTCTTACAACGACACTCGACGACGTCGTCTCTCCGCTCGCCTCTCCGCTCGCCTCGCCCTGCTCGGCCGCCTTCGCTTGCCAACGCACCGAGCCTTTTTTAATTTTTTTTATCTCTTCTTTCTCTCGCCAGCTTGTGCTGCTATCCCTTGCCGTCTGCGATCGACAGTGCCGTGCCTCCTTCGCCCCGACTCTGTTTCAGGAAACTCTTCTTTTTCTTGTTTCTCCTCTTCCATTTTATTCTCCTCCGGCCTGCTTCCACCCCCACACCACCCTTCTTTCTCCTCCCTTTTATCTATTTATTGGGGAAACGGAGATCTTGTTGGCCAGGCGGTAGCAGGCTGCGCATCTCAGAGATCGACCGCGCTTGGCACCCCCATTCCGGAGCTCGCTGTTACTCAGAAGCCTAGACCGGCTACGACGCAAAGCTGCCCCCCCCCCAACCATCACCACCTAGTCATCCTTCGTCGCGTACTGCCGGCTCTCGTCCCAGTCAGCTGCAGCAAGTCTCCAGGAGCTATGGAAGCACTCCACGCATAGAAGATAGTGACAATCGCCTTGTCTCCTACAAACCTCTGCTCTGGACCGGATTTCTTTCTTGATCGAGACAAACTCCACTCTTTTACCCGTCCGCCTCCAGACGACACACCGCTCCTACGCCGCGCGAACGCTGGCAGTCCCTGTGTTGGAAGAAGCTCGTACCTTTCACTCGAGATTCTGTATATGCGGCAACTGGATGCTTCCAAGCGAGCTTCCCAAACGGGCCACAAAGACACACCAAGGGAACGGCGCCCGGAATCTGCATCCTCTATCAGGCGAGCCAGAAAGACGCGAGGGAGGGGACCGTCCGCATTTCTCTCTTCTCTCTCCCGTGGTCTCTCTTCTCTCTTGCATCTTCTGTTCTCCCTTCTGGCCTCGTATTCTGAGGCTTCTTCTTTGGCACGCTATGGGGTTCGACGTCAAGAGAATCTTTCGGATTGCCTCCGACAAGCATGGGAGAAAAGGCCAGCAGCACACAGACACAGACTCGCCGAGCGAAGATGATGCGTTCAGCCAGCGGACACAGAATGGCAACGGCACAGCCTACCGACAGCCACCGGGAGCAGCCACGACAACCACAACCACAACCGCATCCTCGTCAACAACGTCCTTATGGCCCCTCTCTCGGTCAAAGGACGTACGGGATGGCCAGAACCAGCAAGTCGACAAAGCTGGACCAACAAGGGGGGTCCGCAAGAAGGCATCCCGGATTGGACGGAGCAAGGAGCCTGGAGGGTATGCAGCATGCCACAAAGCCCATACATTGTTGCCCAGCGCATGCAGCCACAAAAGTGTGTGGCGGCAGCTCACGTTTTTCATTTCCATTTCCGTTTCGCTTTCCGTTGTGGTTCCCATGCCTCTCTTTTGTTTCTGTACACCTCTCTGCATTTTCGAATCTTCTCAACGTTTTTTTTGCGCTGCTCTGCAAAGGGCGCTTGTTGGCGGATCGCTGCCACATGCTTCCAACTATCGCCACGGCCCCGCTGCCCTGCTAACGGCCCCTCCTCTAGGTATTTCAGTGACGTCGTGCCAGCTGCGTCCACAGCATCGAAACAAATCGAGTCCAGTCTGGACAAGCTGTTTGACGAACTAAGAAGTAAGACCATGGCGTGCAAACGAACCCGCCCCGACATCTGTTGTTGTGCTGACAGACCACCGCCTCCAAAGACCCATCAGAAGACTCCAAAGATGAACTGGGAGTCGAATCCACAATGGGCTACTTGGCCTCCCTAGGCCTCAACCCAGAAAGCGGCGAGGTGTTTGTCGCTCTGGAGCTCGTGCAAGCCCCGAGTCTCGGCGAGATCACCCGTCGCGGCTTTGTCGACGCATGGAAGAAAACCCCGTCGGGATGCACGACAAAGGCCGAGCAGGCCAGCTTTATTGCGGGCCTCGTCCGCCAGTTCTCAAAGGACCCGGCCTACTTTAAGCGCGTCTACCGCTACACATTTGGTGCTGGCAAGGAGCCAGACCAGCGGTCGATGAGTCTCGACAACGCCGTCGAGTTCTGGCGCGTCCTCTTCGCGCCGCCGGGCCGGCCCTGGAAGACGGCCACGCAAAACTGGACCGAGCTGTGGATCTCGTTCCTGCGCGAGAAGTGGACGCGCTCCGTCAACCGCGACATGTGGAACCAGACGCTCGAGTTTGCCATCAAGTGCTCCGCCGACGAGACCCTGGGCTTCTGGAACGAGGACGGCGCCTGGCCTAGCGTCATTGACGATTTTGTGGCATGGTGCTGGGAGCACGGCCACGCCCGTGGGGGCGCCAAGAAGGACGCCATGGAGACCGACAACTGAGATGCGCAACGGCTGGCTAGTATATGATTTAGAGTTGGGACGGGAAGAGCCAAGAGACCAAGGCGACAGAGAGAGAGAGAGAAAGAGAGAGGGAGAGAGGAGCATACCCCCGCGGAAGCGTATCAAGAGACTCCTTGATGCTCATGGCCTTTTCCCGGGAGACGAATTATAACCCGCTGAACAGAGTTCACATCAAGAACATGAAACGAAACGAGCTCCTCCAAGCTAGCCTCAGCTCGAGACAGATCACAGAACGTATGCAATATGCTCAGTCAAACGACAACAATGGCCCGTGTGGCCCCGTTGCCCCTAATATACAAATGCACAAAAATGTATAGACAGTGTGTTGTTCAGCCAGCCCATGTCCCATGTCCAATCGTGCTCGTTACTTTTCTCCCTCAGTGTATCGTACAGTAGGATTTCGGTGTGTGTGTGTGTGTGTTGAGTTTATGAATGTGTGGAGGGTATAACGAAGAGGGTCGTCGTTTCTGTCGTCTCGTCTCGCAGCGGCCGCGGCCAGGAGGTGGGGGTGGAGGGGAGAACGAAAAGCACGCTCAGTGTTTCCGCCGTCCGTCCAGGTTTGTTTCACCCCCCCCCCCCCCCCAACCCCCCCTCACCTCCTCAGCTCCGGTCAAAGGCCTGCGACCACAGCACCTCGCCGAACCGCGACGTGTTCTCCAGCTTGCCGTCGCCCAGCTTCACAAACGACGCCCGGATCATGCGCGGGTCCAGCGCCAGCGTCGACCGCACCACGTTCTGCGCCGCCGCGCTGCCGTCGAACCGCATGACAAAGTAGTGGCCCCGCGTCTGCCGCGCCTGGTGCTTTGTCGTCGGCCGCGGTAGCGAGAACACGCCCCAGTTGGCAATCGACCGGATGACGCCGCCGTTGCGGAGCACGAGCTGCCCGCACGAGAGGACAATGTCGCGCACCTCGTTGAGGTTGCCGGGGCGGGCCTATAATCGGGGGCATAGCGGGTCAGCAAAGACTTCTTTTCCCCTTTCCTTCCTTTTCCAGCACACCCCGCCGGACAACAGAGCTGCGATTCACTCGAGGAGAGAGGGGGGGGGGGGGGGGGGGGAGGAGGCGCGGCCGCGCTGGGGATTACGTAAAAACCCATTTAAAACTTAAAGCATGGCAGATGCGTGGTTTCGGCAGCGCTTGGGTCAGGCCCCCGGTTTGCGTCAGACTTTGTGGAAAGAGTTGGGTTGGCTTTGCCGTTTGTCGCCGTGTGTTCTCGGGGGGGGGGAGGTCTGTCCTCGGTCGAGGTTGTCGGCGTCTTTTTGCGGTTACACTGGCCGAGCGAAACTTTTGGCCAAAGTCTCAATGATATCGGATCTTTGGTTTTTCCAGATTACGTAATACGCCGCCTGCGCCCCGCCTGAACGAACCAACGAACAACGACGTCAGGGATCGAAAAAGACAGCAGAAAAAAAGACTCGCATCAAGGCGTTAAAGTATATCGTAAACTATGGCTTGATTTTTTCTTCAGTACTATACACCAATCGGCCGTAATTTTACGGAAGATTCGGCGGCGTCTGGAGAACCCCATTCTCCACCATGGTGATGGCCCCGATCCTGTTTGCGCTGCCAAGCCCCGAAACAGATATAAGCAATCCTATCCTTGTAGCCCTCTCACCAAGGGCTGTCTCGGCCCTCTCAGACGATGGTCCTGTATCCGTATCCCCCCCCCCCCCCTCCCGGTTCTCGCCAAGTCCTCCAAGCTGACAACGTGTAGCTGTTTTCTTGTTGTTCGTATCGTTGCAAGAACTGTGCAACGGTTTGTTGGAAATAAAAATACTATACAGATAAAAAGAAACAAAAGTAAATAACTGGAAAGATCGCATCGTATATCAGCACATCGTCGCACACATCGATCGCCACGAAATAAATGGCCGCCAACATTGGTTGGCATGTATCGGCGGCAGCAGCGTGGTCGTCGTTATCGGGTGCGGAATAGGACCATTTTGCAGCGATCATTCGGATTCGTTGCCGGCCATGACCTCGGACTTCATCTCGTCCCACTCTCTCTCAATCTCCTCGCTAAGAGCCACCTTGTTAGTAGGGTGACAACAACAAATGTGAAAACTGCCATGGGAATGCGTCCAAGAAAGGGCGAAACGCACCGTGTGACTCGCCGCAGTTCAACGCCCTTCTTTGCCACAAAGGCAAGGAAGCGCCGCTTGGTTCTATCACGCTTGAACCGGGCAAGCAAATCTCCGCGGTGTTTGATATCGTCCACCTCCTTTGTGCTGATGATGATGATCTCGCATTGTGCTGCGTATCGCACGCCCGTCAGCTCGCGCAGGCGTAGGTGGAAATCGATAGGCTCCTTGAAGACGCCCCAGCCAGTAGTTGGTTCGGTCTCCTTGAGAACCTGGTGCTCGAACATCGGCTCTAGATCCTCCGGCCCGCCTGGGCCCGACATCTGATGTGCATGCTTTGCATCGACCCAGTGCCAGTACTGCGTTGTATGGGGGTTTGACGTCAGTTCCGCAGTCTTGACCTGATACACCCGCCAGTCCTTCCTGACCACAGTGTCCTTCGTCAGCGAGTCGCGGGAGGTGTAGCCGTTGAACTCGAGGTCGCTATCGTTGCCGTCAACGTTCACCGTCCCATTTGGGCCACTGGGCGAAGCAGAACCGGCGGCGCTGGTGCCGGTGTTGCTGTTGGCTGTCGAGGCGGCTGCGTAGCGCCGACGCGCGGACGTGGGGAGCAGCTTTCGTTCGCCGCGGGGTGGCGGCCGGGTCCTCGCTGCCGCCGTCGCTGCTGCCGCCGGTTTCCCTGTGTCTGTTGTCCCCGGTGCCGTAGAAGGTGTGGCCCCACCCTCCTGCTGCTGCGAGTGCTGCCGTTGCTGTTGCGGCTGGGGGGACCGAGTCGCAGTTGATGGTTTCGCGAGCCTCTGGCGTTTGTGCCGCGAGGCAGAATCTTTGTCTGGTTGCTTGTCTGAGCCGGGAAAGGCACGCTTTGTAGGTGTCGACAAGGCCGAGTCTGAGGGATTATGTGGCTCCTTTCGCTTATCGCCTGTGCCTGCACGCTTCTTACTCCCAGAACCGCTGTTGCTCCCGGCGCCCACGTCGCTGTTCCGAGGTTTGGTGGCCGCCGCCGACGGACGGCCAATGTTTCCGAAGCCGTGTTTCGAGCGCAAATGCGAGAGCTTGGGGTCGTGGTAGAGCTTTGACACGAGTCGGTCGAGTTTGAAATTGGCCTTCTTGTCAGAGTACAACTCATACAGGCGCTGCCGCAACCACTGCACGGGAGTCACGTCCAGGCGGAACTTGGCCAGCTCTTCGAGCGTTGCCACCATGCGAAACAGGGTGTCGTAGTGGGTGAAGGCTGGTGTTATGTATTCCTTGGCAACAAGCTGGTAGGGGTGGGAGTCGCAGTTGCGCAGGTACTTCAGAACGGCCTTTCCTCGGTTGACTTGTCGGCCTGCCTGGAATATGGCCGTGCGATCCTTTTCGGTGAGATGAGCCTCTGGCGTTGCCTTTAGCGCCGTCAGCTTGGACACCCATTCATCATACTTTGCTTGTATGTAGCCTTCGAGAGGCTTCCACCCGGGCTCCCAGTAGGCGTGTTCCGGCGTGATCTTTCGAAGCGGAACCCCACGCATCAGCTCCGGCTCCAAGAAGATCATGCCATCGTCTCTCAAGGCCATCGTTTCGCTGGTGATCTCCCCCAAGATGGCAGAAGGCGACAGTTCTCTGACGAGGAACGGCTCGAACGGGGCTTGCTGAGGCGTAGAGGGGGCCTTTGCCGGCTTGGGTCGCCGGCCAGTATCCTTTGGCGCCTTGGGCGGTGCGGGTGGTTGGTCTGCCTTCTTCTGTGCTGCCGTGAGGTGGGATTCGGTTCTCTGCCTGGTAGCATTTGGCGCCACTTGCTCTAGTGCCGGAGGCGGCGGATCGTCGGATTGCTGAAAGCGAATACGGTGGTGACGGCGGCGGTGGGGGCTATCGGTGCTGGCCCCGGCGTCCGTGCCGGCAGCGGCGCCTGTGCTGCCTTGGCGGCTGCTGTCCAGACCGGTGGCGCCGTGGCAACCTTGTTTGTTCCATTCGCAATTCCCACAGCGGGGGAAATCGGGCCCGCCAACGATGATGCAGAGAGAAAAGAGGCCCTGGCCCTTGGCACAAGTCTGGCAAGCCCGGTCCTGGACTTGGCCCGTCGCCTGTATCATGAAGCTGAGCCATTTGCTCCTCTTCTGGTCCGGACCTTCATAGATGCTGTCAAGCTGAGCCTGTGTGAATTTGCGGCCGAGGCGGATGTCTACCGATCGCTTGATGGGCCGTTCGAGCAAGGCCTGGATCCAGTGGTTTTCGCCGGGAATGGGCAGCACCGTGCCCACTTCAGTGCCGTCCGAGTTGACCACGAAAGCGCCGCCCTTTCCGTCGCCCTCGTTGCTGTGTTCGGGTGGCTGGCGGTTGCGAAGATCGGCCGGCGTCTGTCGCTCGGCGTTCACGGCTGCGCTGGATGCCCTCGGGTCTGAGTTCTCATCTGCGGTCTGTGGGCGGTGGCGGCTCAAAGCAGCAGAAGTGGAGCGAGACACGCTCGCCAGGCCCTCGTCCCTCTCACTGCCGTCATCGTCACCGTAGGCGAAGGCGGCGGCGGTGGCGGTGGCGGCGGCGGCGGTACTGTGTGTGTCCCTCCGTGCATTGGCTAGTTTCCGGCCTTTTGTAATCCAAGCGCGGACGCGGAGGTCATCCGCAGCGCGGCTGTCGTTGACGTTTTTCCGCTTCTTCTTGTACTCGGCGAGCAGCCAGTCCAGATCGGCCTGCTTTTCGTCGACCAAGACACGTGCTTGAAGCAGTGACTCCGTAAGCCGGTTGTGTTCAACAATGGCTTCGTCGAGCTCGTCAAACAGGCTGGCCGCGTCGGCCTTGTATGACAGGACGTGCTCCTCGTCCTCCTTGGCGCGGGTTTCGGCCATTTGCCTCAGCCAGTTGGCCTCGATGTCGTCCCAGTTGCAACCAGCGTCATCGTCGAGGGGCGGCAGTGGTGTGGGCTGCAAGCCACCGGCATCGCCACCGAGGCCGATGCTGTGGCTGTTGCTGTCACCATTGGCCACGGTGGCTACGGCGGCAGCAGCGATAGCAACGACATCAGCGACATCAGCGGTAGCGGTAGCAGCGGCAGCAGCGGCAGCAGCGGCAGCATCCGCGGCGTTGGCATCGCCGACCGCGGCGGTTGTGGCGGCTTCCGCCTCCATGGTTCCCTCAGACATCCTGCCGGACAACTACCCGGCTAGGCACGACATGAGCGGAGGAGGGAAGGCGAAAGGATGAGGCGACGAGGAATTCGCGCAAGGAAGCGGAGGAGGAAAAGCTCAGAAGCGAACACGTCGAACAGCTGCGAAACTGCCGCAACCATCCACGTGCGCTGCGGGGCGTGGTGAAGCTATAGATAAGGTAGATGGATGCGCGGCTGAGAGAGGGATAAAAGATGAAGGTCTAGGAATGAGGCTCTAGATGGATGCGAGGAACAAAATTGCGTGGCCGGCGTACGAGAGAGCCGGGCCGGTGAGGCCAGAAACGGAGGCCGCGTCGGGAGGCGTCTTGCGCGCTCAATAAGCGGGCAGAGGTGCTCGAAGGGGGGGGGGGGCAAAAGAAAACCGTTGCTGGTGCTTTTGCGTGTTGGCCACGCGACGCGCCGGGTGCGCCTCTTATTCATGCGCCAGCAGCTCCACGTCGAGCGCTGCTGCGGGATGGCGATGGCGGATGGCGGCAACGGCGTCCCGGTTCCATGTGCTGCCCGGTCCCGGCGAGGCGCAGAAAGAAAAAAGGCCGAGAAGAAGGGCAGAGAGAACAAGAAACCGGCAACCCAACAAGGTTGCGAAGTGTCCAGCGGGGTTCCTGAGCCGAAGAGTCAGGCAGATTAAAAAAATAGTAGAGGAGGAGGAAGAAGGAAAGAAAGCGTGGGAGCGTGCGAGCCAAAGGAGGGCGGTTTTATACTACGACAACAATCGGCCAGCGGAGGAAGGCACGATTCTCCTGTCGCGGTTGAGAAGGCGCAAAGAGACAAAAGCAGAAGGAGCGATGCACGGTCGCGCAACAACAACGCAGAAAACGGAAAGAAGGGGGGAGAGATGAGGAAAGCGCCAGGGGCACTATGGAGTACGGAGCACAATCGCATTTTGCGACTCTGGCTGGCAGGAGAGAAGCGAGAACCGCAGCGGCCAGGTGTGTGAGACCCGCCGCTAGAGACGGAAAACGGTAAAAGGAGCGCTAAGCGTTTTAATTTGGCCAGGCCAGGCCAGACGCAACAGCGCCAAAGTATCTTACTCCGTATGGCTGGCGCTGCAGAGCTCGAGGCTGACCTGGGCGTCCACGACCGCGGCCTATCAACAGTCAGAGCGCTTCATAATTACTATATTCCGTTCTGGGCCCGAAGCCACCAAAAAGCCCACCAAAAGGGGCGAGGCTGCTGGGCGCCGAACTGTCACCAAACCCGCCTCGGCATCCAGGCAGAGACGACGGGGCCGCATAGACGGCCGTGGCCCGTCGCAGGATACTTCTCTTCGTCCTGCCTTTGGCCGTGCAAACGGTCTCAGTCACGATGCCCAGACCGCCGAGTCGAGTCCTTGGGCGGCCGGCGCCAGGCCGATTCTTGGATGTATAGTCGCTGCTCGCTACGTCATGAGTCCTTTTGGATGCAGCTTGTCTTACTCCGTACATGGACTAAATAATCTGTACTCCGTATCTTACATGTACTTGTCTCCTCGTGCTCGACAGGCTCCAGACGACACAGGCTGGGCGGAAGAAGCCGGTCTGGCCAGCGACCGCCAGCGACCGCCAGCGCCCACAGCGGGCTTTAGGGCTCTGAAGCTCCAAGGCCTGGCCAGGCCCGGGGGACTGGCGCGGCCGGGCCCCGTTTTTCCTGCCCCACCAATTTCCAATCCACTGCCGAAGGGTCCGTCCACTCCTTCCCCCCAGAACGACGGCTTCCCTATTAGTATCCTCTCCTCTTTCCTCGCTCCCACCGCCGCCGACCGCAGAAGCACAAGAGAGACATCGCGACTTCTGCAATGCACCGATTTGCGTGACACAGAGACGCACGCTGCCGCGCAACACAACCACGGCCTCTTCCCCCATCTTCGTCCTCTCTCTCGTCTGCGTCACCCCCCCCGCCGGCCATTTCCACGTGCAATGGTGCGGTGGAGTCGCGTGACGAGCCGGCCAACCCCCTGCACGAGGACGACGCCGACGCAGGGCCAGCGGTGGTAGTCGATCCGAGTCGATCCTTTGGTATTCGGCCTCGACGACCTCTGTTTTTTTAGCGGGAGGGGAGAATTGGCATTGGGCGCCTACGAGAACGGAAAACGCCAGAAAACACAAACGATGCTCTTCCTCCACCAGATCGGCAGCGTCAAGATCGGCGACGTCGTCCGCTACTCCATCACCTACACGCCCGCCCACGACCACATCCTGCCCGCGCCCGAGCACCTCTACCTGCGCATCCGCAACACCTCCAACAGCGCCCTGCGCGCCGCCTTTGTGCACGGGCCCTACACCCTCTACGTCGACGCCTACCCCGCCCACTTCGACCCCAACAAGAAGCTCGAGCAGCCGCGCCAGTATGGCGTGCCCGAGTTCGAGCCCATGCTCAAGGCCGGCGGCACCTGGACGTGCCGCCTGCTCGTGCCCGAGAGCATCCGCCACGATGCCGGCACGGGCGCCGGCGGCGGCCGGGGCGCTGGCGGGGGCCGCGACGCGGGCAGCAGCACCGACTCCTACGAGCCGCCCCCCAGCGTGAGCTGGATCGTCAACGTCAGCAGCCAGGTCATCTTCTCGACCTCGGCCGCCGTGCACTTTGAAGTGCTGCTCGCGCGGGACCCCAAGTCGCTCGAGACCGGCGGCGGCATCACGGCGGGCTTGCCGGTGCTGCTCGGCGGCGGCGGCGGCGGGAGCAGCGTCAGCGGCAGCGGAGGGAAGGGTACTGGTAGCAGCAGCAGCGGCGGCGGTGGCGGCGGCGGCAGTAGCGCCGGTGGCGTCTCCGTCCGGGGCCAGGTCCTCCAGCCGGGCCGCGTGAGCGACTACCAGCGCGGCCGTGACGGCCGGCACCCGGACCAGCCCAAGGGCGTCTTTTCGCGGGCGATCCAGCTGCGCGTCGAGGACACGGCGGCGCTCTGGAACAAGCCGCAGCTGCCGGGCTGGCACAACCCGCCATCAACGGTGCGCGTCCGGGCGGCCGGCAACGGCGAGACGACCGTGGAGGCGGCGGCCGCCAGCAGCGGTGAGGGTGGCTCCACGAAGAGGCGACAGCAAGCAGAACAACAACAACAACAACAACAACAACAACAACAGAAAACAGCAGCAGCAGCGACCCGGGAACAGCAGCAGGAGGAGCAGCAAAAGCTGCTGCAGCAGAGCCGCGCATCCGAGAGCCAAGGACGCCAGCAAGCACGCGACACAATACCCGCTCCACCGCCTGGCGGAAAGACCACGCCCAAGAAGGTCCATCTCGTCGTGCTGACGCACGGCCTGCACAGCAACCTCGGCGGCGATATGCTCTACATCAAGGAGAGCATCGACCTCGCCGTGCAGCAGGCGAAAATCGACCGGAGAGCGCGGCTAGCCAAAGAGCGCGCCGTGGCAGCCGAGGCGCGGAAGCAAGCGAGGGCCGCAAAGGCTGCCAAGGCCGCCAAGGCCGCGAGTGACGGCGGTATCGAAAGCAGGGGAGGAGCAGGCGAGGAGGAGAATGAGAGCGAGGACGAGGACGAGTATGAGGATGAGGACGACGACGACGAAGAGGTCATCGTGAGGGGCTACTCGGGGAATGCAACACGGACCGAGAGAGGGATTAAGTACCTCGGCAAGCGCCTCGCACGCTACGTGCTGTCCATGACCTACCCGGACCAGCCGTTCCTGCCCTCGTCCAAAGCCGTCACAGAGAAGACGGCGGTGGCCCTGCACGGAGGCAATGCCGTGGACGTGCCCGCCGACAACAGGCCGCATTCGTCACACCGGCGGAGCACCATCCAGAACATGCCGACGCAGAGCCATCGCCAGTACAAGTTCACCAAGATCAGCTTCATCGCCCACTCGCTCGGCGGGCTCGTCCAGACCTACGCCGTCGCCTACATCCAAAAGCACTCGCCGCAGTTCTTCGACCTCATCGAGCCCATCAACTTCATCGCCATGGCCACGCCGTTTCTGGGCCTGAACCACGAGAACCCGCTCTACGTCAAGTTTGCGCTGGACTTTGGGCTCGTCGGCCGGTCCGGCCAAGACCTCGGCCTGACGTGGCGCGCGCCGACCATTGCGCGCAGCGGCTGGGGCGCCCTGGTTAGCAACCTGGGCGAGAACGCCCACAAAAAGGTCCTGGGCGAGACCCGGCCCGAGTCCAAGCCGCTCCTGCGCATCCTGCCCACGGGGCCGGCCCACACAGCGCTCAAGAAGTTCCGCAACCGGACCGTCTACTCCAACGTCGTCAACGACGGCATCGTGCCGCTGCGCACGAGCTGCCTGCTGTTCCTGGACTGGCAGGGCCTCGACCGCGTGGAAAAGGCTCGGCGCGAGGCGGGCCTCGTCGAGACCGTCATGGGCTTCGGGTGGGCAGAGCTTGTCGGCACCAACGTGACGACGCCGCGGGAGGACAAGTGGGAGCTGGACGACGACGACGACGGCAACAAGGACGTGCCGCAGCCGCCGGCCAATGCGACGCAAGACGACGACCACGACGGTCTGCGGGCCGTGGCCGTGACATTGCCGTTTGCCTATGGAGAGGGCGGCCAGGCTACCCCTGTGGCGTCGTCCGGTGCCGGCGGCGGCAGCGACGCAAGCAAGCTGTCGACGGCAATGACGAACAACACGAACCCCATTAGCAACTTCTTCAGCAGCCTCTTCAAGAACGGCGGGGATGCGTCCGCCTCGTCCGTCTCGTCCGCCGCGTCCGGTGCGTCCGGTGCGTCCGGTGCTGCGGCGCCCGCGGCGACGAGTTCGAATTCGAATCTGTCAATGGCATCGTCTGCACAGGAAGCAACCCTGCCGGCCACCACCGCCGACGCCGCCGCCTCTGAGCGCCGTCCGCCGTCTCTCAAACCACCATCGCACACGTCGACGTCGCCGAGCCACAACCAGAAGCAGAATCGGATCTACCAGAGGAGCCAGACCCTGCGGCCCGAGAACAGCAACGCTGGCGGGCCGCTGCCGCCGACGGGTACCCCTGGGACCGACACGCCGACGACGACCAGCAGCAGCAGCAACAAGGCATCGCGCGTCACAACGGGCCACGAGCTGAGCGACGAGTCCATGCGCGACATCACCGGCGAGGGCGGCGGCGGCGTGTCGGGGCCGCCGCGGACGTCGTTTTTCGAGTCGGCCACGGACATCATCAACCCGAAGCTGCCGTCGGTCGAGTTTCTGATCGACCCGTCCAAGCGGCCGCGCGCCATTTTCCACGACCGCGTGTACCACCCGTCCGACATCCCCGCGCCGCCGCTGAAGCACCGGCCGACCAGCAACCTGAGCATGCGCCGCCTCTCGTTCCAGCACCGGCGCACGACCTCGCTGAGCAGCGTGTCTGGCTCGTCACCACCGCGCCAAGAACGGGAGCGCGAGCGGGAGCGGGAGCGCGAGCGTGAGCCCGAGCGAGAGCGCGAACGGGAACGGGAATGGGAACGGGAACGAGAACGAGAGCGGGGACGAGAGGGCGGCCCCTTGGGCCGCCAGGGCAGTACGGGGCTGTCCGCGCAGGAGTACGACAACCTCGCCTACAGCGGGAGCGCCACGCTCGGCCCCGACGAGGTTGTGGACAGCGCCAGCATGAAGGTGGAGGAAAAAATCGCGCGCGCGTACCACCGGGGCCTGTCGTGGCGCAAGGTGCTCGTGAAGCTGGAGCCGGACGCGCACAACAACATGGTGGTGCGGCGCATGCTCGCCAATGCCTTTGGCTGGCCCGTCGTGCGGCACATGGTGGACGCGCACTTTAGCGACTCGGCCGCAGCGCGCATGCGTGACGAAGACGAAGACAACGCCGAGCGTGCGCGGCCCCTGAGCGAGGCGCCGGACGAGCACGGCAGCGAGACGCGGCCGGCGAGCAAGCGGGAGAGCGGCGGCAAGGACGGCAAGGGCGGCAAGGACGGCAAGGGCGGCAAGGGCGGCAAGGGCAAAGAGGAGGTGGAGGACAAGGCGGGGGAACGACAGGGGAAGAATGAGGGAGGCCAAGATGGTGGAGACAAGACACCTGTGCCTCGGCAGGACGCCGTCCAGTTTGCACGGGAGGCCGAAGACCAGGCAACGGACCTCCCGGCGGCTGGTCGGCGGTCGCGGCCCCGATCGTCTTCGAAATGCAACGACGACAGCAACAGCAGCATCAGCAGCGCCGTTGGCGGTGGTGGCAGCGGTAGTGGTAGTGGCAGCGCCAGCCGGGACGGCCAGGACAGCGTGACGTGGAGCGACCACGACTGGAACGACTCGGACAACGACAGCGACGTGGCCAAGGCGGTGTCGGGATCGGCGTCGGTGTCGGCGTCGGCGCTGGCCGGCGTCACGGCAGGTCCGCTGTCCCCGTTCAAGAGCCTGCTGGCCATCCCGCTCGGCAAGGGCGGCGCCGCGGCGTCTGCGTCTGCGTCTGCATCTGCGTCTGCGCCGGCATCGTCGCCGTCGCCGTCGCCGTCTCCGTCCCCGTCTCCGTCGGCGTCCTCCTTCCCCGCCCTGTCTTCTGGGTCATCGTCGTCGTCGTGGAACTGGAAGGAGAAGATTGTGGGCAAGCAGCCGGCCAAGACGGCATCCATGCGTGCGACGACCGCCTCGCCCGGCGGGGCGGCGCCCATCGCCCACCGGCGCCTCACCAGCAACAGCAGCGGGTACGGTGTGGACTGAAAATCAAAAATAAAAGGAACAAAAAAGGAGGCGCGCAACCGCCTGTCTGCTACATGTGGAGGGAGAAGGCGGAGGAGGAGGAGGAGAAGGAGCAGGAGGAGGACAGCTGTAGAGAACGGACAGAAACAAAGACGCACAAGCATATCAGAAGACAGTTGTCGGAAAACGAGAGAAAAAAACAAGCAGCACCTGGTTAGACGCGCGTTTCGGAGCGGGGAGCATTCTTCTTTCTTTTCTTTTTCTCTCCTTTGGCAGCAGCATCACCGCATCACTTTTATTATCATTCTGTAATACAGCATTATTGTTACTCTTTTCTTTTCAATTTTTTTTCTTCAGAGGCGCATACAAAAACATGCATTGCAGCTTGTATTGGGACGCCGTCGCTATCATCATCATCATCGTCGTCGTCGTCGTCATTTCTTGTGCAAATCGTGCCGATCCATGCCACAATGCGAACCACGCTCTCACCTCCGAAACGTCTACGTCTCCGCCGCCGTCTTGGACGACCGCCCAAACAGCCTCCGGAACCCGCTCGCACTCCCCGACGACCGGCCATTCGGCGTCTTGGGTCGCAGGTCGCCGGACTTTTTGTGGCGCAGCGTCGGCGGCGGCGGCAGTGGCGGCGGCTCCAGAGGTGGCGGCGGGCTGCTGTGCACCGGCTGTGGCGGACTGCCGGGTGAGTGTCGGGCCTCGGGGCTCTGCTGCTGTCCTTGCTGTTGGTGTTGCCGTTGTTCCTGCTTCTGGTGCTGGTGCTGGTGCTGGTGCTGTTTCTGCTTCTGCTTCTGGTGCTGTCGTGACGAAGCGGTCATAGGCGGCGGTTGTGGGAAATCAAACTGGTCGGGCAAGAGTGTCGCCGCCTCGGCTGCTGAGGACGGCAGCCGGCTGTGGTGGGGTCGCGGCTCTGGCTGCGACTGTGGAGCAAGGCGAAATACCATCGGAGCCGCCGCCGCCGCCGCCGAAACCGTTGACGCCGTACCCCGTAGCCGGCCGCTGCGGACGTTGGAACGGCTGGTGTGGGCGCTGCCTCCATTTTCTGGTTCCCCCACCACTGGGGCGTCCGACAGGATATCTGGATCGCCCGTCAGCTCGTACCGCAACCGGCGGCGCTCGCGCTCGCGATCGTCGGCCGACGCTGTTTCCGCTACTGGCGCGCCCCGGCCGCGGTTCGGAAAGACACTGAAGGAGTTTGGCGTTGGCGATGGCCGCGGCCGGTGGGGGACGATCTCGTCGACTTCTCCTTCTTGGGCGAGCCTTTCGTGGCTGTCGACGGCGTCATTGTCGTCGTCGTCGTCGTCGTCGTCGTTTCCATCGCCGTCATCGGCATCGCTCGCCTCCTCTTCGTCATCCTGTCCCGGAAATTCCCGCTCCTCGTCGTCGTTGACGACCACGTACCACCGGATCTCCTCGCCGCGCTGCAGCTGGTCCCGCAGCAGCTCCAGCCAGCCGGTTCCCTTCTTCTTCTTGGCCCACGATGCCGTGCCGCCACCCCCGGCGCCCGCCAAGCTGCCAAACGCCGACCCCTCGTCGGACGGCCCCGCCATGCACGGAAACCCGTCTTTCGTCTTTTGCTCCCGTCGCCACCGCTGCTGCTGCAGCTGCTCGTACCGCGCCATCTCGTCCACCACCGACACAGACAGGTCGATGCGTGCCACGTAGTCAGCGACGTAGGCATGGGGCCGGCACGCCTCGTCGAGCCGGCCCGCGTCATACTCCTCGATCAGCTTGACGGCAAAGCGGTCCTGCTGGCCGAGCACCTCGTCGCGGCCGTCGCGGCCATCGCTGCGGCGCACGACCCCCGCGGGCGGTCTCCCGGGCTCGTCGTTGGTTTGGGGGGCGGGCGCGGGTGCGGGTGCGGGGGGGGGGCCTGGCGCTCCTTCTTTGGCGTCCCTGGCCTTCTTGTCTCTGCGTGACCTGCTTTTGGCACGAGACGCCTCGTCCGCGGCCGCCTTCTGCGCTGCTTCTGCTGCTTCTGCTGCTGCTGCTGCTGCCGCCGCCTCCTTTGCTGCTGCTGCCGCAGCCTCGGCGTCTGTTTCCACGTCGGTCTGCGGCAAAAAGTCAAAGAGGCTGTAAAAGGCCCCGAGAAGACTGCGCGCAGTGCGTGGGCGGGTGATCCAATCGGGCGAGGCGTCTTCAAGGTTCTGGACAATCACAAAGATGCGGATGCTGGGGCGGTGCCAGCGGAATCCGTGGCAGAGGTAGGTGGGCATGATGGTGCGAGGTTCGGCAGGGAAGAAGGGGGTGGGGATGGCGTAGAGGGCAGCTCTCTCAGCAAGGGGAGGAGGCAAATAACGCGGACAAAAAGGACGAGGGCGGCCAAGAATCTGGCCGTTTTGGATGGCGATTGGAGAAGAAGAAAAAAAAGCAACGGCAATTGGCGGACGACCCCTGGAGGAGATTATGGCAGGGGGGGGGGGGGGGAGGGGGAGATCAGCGTCACCGGGGCCTCTGGCTGCGGCTGAAGTGGGAGGGCGAGAAAGCAAACAATGAGAGCGGCAGGGCGAAAAACAGCAATGTGAGGCGAAAGAGAGGCGATGCGTCGATCACGATCGCAGGCCGCGGCTGTACGCAGCAGGCTGGAGATGCTGCGCTGCGCGGGAAGGAAGGTGCTCGGGTATTCCTGGACTGGCAGAGAGGGAACGGACGACGCGCCATGGCCAGACGGCAGGAGCAAAGAAAAGAAAAACAGGGAAGGAGGGACCAGGCCGTCCGGCAGCATCTTGTGTCTTTGTACGCGGCTCTGCGAACGGCAAAACACCGCCAAAACCCGTTCATCGCAGCCATTGGCACGTAATCGGCCGCGCTTCCGTCTGACCCGTCGTCTCACCCGGGCAGTTTCGCCTCCGCTGTTTGCTTTTTATCTGACACTTTTTTCTTCGTTTTTTTTTGTCGCCGACAGCGTGCGCGCGCCGTCCCACAAACACCGCACTGCATGGGTGGCGACATCGCCAAGGCTGGACACAATTCGGCTCGACATGCCCCTGCCCGTGCCCTGTTGTGCCTTGCTTTGCCATCGCTTCGAACGAGCAGCGGGAGGGGTGTGGGTGGCTCTGGAGATGCGCCAGAGAAGAGGCAGGCTGGGCCTGGACTGCCATCATGGAAACATATCGGGGCGTCAGGCAGGAAGGCTCAGGCAATGATCGCTTTTTGTGGGGGACAATGGCTATGCGGAACAGAGAAGAAACCGTGTAGAAGGAGAAATACAGAATCACATGGCCGCCGTCGACGGTCAACCACCCCGGCCGCCGCCCCGGCCGCCGCCCCGACCCCGACCTGCACCACCACGGCCGCCGCCGCGGCTTCCGCCTCTCCCCCCTCCCCCATCCCCTCCAAATCGTGCGCCACCCCGTCCACCGCCTCGTCCGCCACCTCGTCCACCGCCTCGTCCGCCGCCCCCCCCTCGCTCAGGTCGTGCGTTCTTGAGCCGCTTCTGCTCCTCGGCTTTCCGCGACTTGAGGATGTCGTCTGCGCCCTTGACCTCCCGGTGGCTGCCCTCGCCGTCCCGGAAGCGCCCGATGCGCTTTTCCTTGGCCTCGGCCACCCGCTTCTTGCGCTCCACGTAGTCGTCCCGGAACTTGTCGGCCTCCTTGGGCGCGAGCTCCTTCTTGTGCATGAACCGGCCCGTGCCGGGCCCGGCGTGGAAGTTGGGCGCATTGGCGCCGGCGTGCATTGTCGCCACCTGCCGGCTCAGGCCAGCGCGCTCCGCCTCGCCCACCTGGGGCAGCCGGCCCACGCGGTTGGCCCGCCGCCACTTGTCGAAGCGTCCGCTCTGGAACGACGCCGCAATCTTGACGCCGCTCTCGCCGCGGATCATCTTGCCGCCGCCCTTGCCGCCGTGCACGCGGCTGCCGTCGTCGTCGTTGGCGCGCGCCACGTACTTGCCCTGCTTCTTGTCCCAGCGCAGCTTGGAGCGCGTGGGCACGCCAAAGGCCTTGGCCGTGTCGTCGTTGGTCAGGTCCATGGTGGCGTCGCGGGCCGCAGCCGCAAAGGTGCCGAAGCCAGCCCCGCCGTCATCGTCGCCAGCGCCCCGTCCGTGCACGCCGTAGCCGCGCTCCTCGACGGCACGCGCGTCCATGCTGGGGCCGGCGCGCGGCGTGTAGGACATGAAGACGGACGTGTCGACCCAGGGGGCCACGGCGCCGTCGCCGCGCTTGCCGCTCTTTCCGTCGCCCACGGCCCAGGCATCCTCGTCTTCCAAAATCTCGACGTCATCATCGCCGTCCTCGCTGTCCTCATCCACCCCCTCGTCCTTGACGTCATCATCTTCTCCGTCTTCGTCGTCTTCGTCCTCGAGGTAGCTGCCAGAAGCCCCGCCATCGGCCATGGCAGAAGCGCCCTCTTCGTAGTCGTCGCCCGCTTTTGCCGCAGCAATCTTGAGCGCCGCTGCTGTCAAGGTTTTGTCGGCGTTCAGGTGCCGAACCGGCGCAAGCTTCCGCATGGCCCGCATGGCCTGGGCCGCATGGCTCTTCTTGCCCTGCATGGTCGTCTCGAAGATGGACTCCTCTGGCTTGTAGCCCGTGATCTGGACCATCAGGTCCTCGAGCGCCAGCTCGTTCTGCGCGCTGGCGGCAGCGGTGCCGTCGGCCCCGGTGCCGCTGCCGCTGCCGGCCATTTGGTCGAACAGCACGTGCAGCTGCGACCACCCGCGGCTGCGGACGATCTCGCGCGCGCGCCGCGCACTCTGGCTCGACGCCGACAGCCGCGTGCGGAAGTACTGCTTCTGGGCTTTGATGACGACGTTCCGCAGCAGCTTGACGTCGTACACATCGCTGAGAAGCGTGTTGACCCACTCGACCTGCGGCTCAACGGCGCTGCGCGCCAGCGAGCCGACGACGAGGTCGCGGGCCAGGTCAAAGCCGCTGCCGCTGGCAGACGGGTCGTCGCGCCCGACGATGAGCTTGCGGCCCAGGAACAGCTGCAGATCCACCAGGTAGGGTGCGTCCGTGTCCTGCACCAGGCTGAAGCTGCTGCCCTCCTGGTCGGCACGCGCCGTGCGGCCGACGCGGTGCACAAACACCTTGGGCTGGGGCGGGAAGTCGTAGTTGACGACGTTGGCGAGCACGGGGATGTCGATGCCGCGCGCCGCCAGGTCCGTCACCACCATGATGTTGCTGCGGCCGTGCCGGAAGTTCTCGACCTCGATCTTGCGCGCCGTCTGGTCGAGCGAGCCGTATGCATACGACACGGCAAAGCCGGCCTCGCGCAGGATGGCCGCCAGGTACTCGACGTGGTGTTTCGTGGCCGCAAAGACAATGGTCGAGTGCTCGGTCGGCGCCACTTTGGAGGAGACGTAGTTGCTGCTGCCGCGCTTCCGCTTCTTGGACTGCAGAGAAGACGACGCATCGTCGTCGTCGCCGCCGCCGCCGCCGCCGCCGCCGCCGCCGTCGCCGTTGGCCTCGCCCCCCTGCTCGTTTAGCGCCTTGCGGGCCGCCTCGGGCAAGCCCAGCGGGATCTTGATGACGTCGTGCAGGATGTGCAGGAGGGCGCCCTCCTTTTCGGCGCCCTTGACGCTGAAGAAGGCGCTCTTGAGCTTGGGCGAGATCTTGGTCTCGATGTCGAGGCGCACGAGGCTGGGGTCCTGCAGGCCGGCGCGCGCAAACTCGACGAGCGACGACGGCAGCGTGGCCGAGAACAGCAGGGTCTGGCGCGACATGGGCAGGGCGTGCAGGATCTCCGTGAGCTGCGCCGCGAAGCCCATCTCAAAGAGCCGGTCGGCCTCGTCAAAGACGACGTAGCGGATGGACGACAGGTCCAGCGACATCTCCACCTTGAGGTGCAGGAAGCGGCCGGGCGTCGCAATGATAATGTCCGGGTTCGACGCCAGCAGGGAAAACTGCTCTTCGAGGCTGTCGCCGCCGACGAGCAGCACCGTCTTGAGGTCCGTGTCGCGGCCGAGCTCCTTGACGACCTTGAGCGTCTGCATGGCCAGCTCGCGCGAGGGGGACATGACAAGGGCGCGCGCGCCGACGCGGACGCTGTGGGCGCGGAGGCGCTGGATCATGGGAACCACAAAGGCGGCTGTCTTGCCCGAGCCTGTGCGGGCCATGCCGACGACATCGCGGCGCGCAAGGATGAGTGGGATGGTTTTCCGCTGGATGGGCGTCGGGACCGAGAAGCCCTTGCGGGTGATGGCACGGAGGAGGGTCGGGTTGAGGCCTGGGGGGGGTGAGGAGTTAGCATGGGACATATACGGTAACCGACGAGAAGGCAAAAGGCAAAAGTGCCGTCCCACATACCCATGGCCTGGAAGCCTCCACCCTTGATGACCGAGATGCCGCGGGAGTTGGTCGACTTGCGGAACGCCGCCGCCTGCTGCAGCGCAATGTACGCCTCGTCTCCATCGTCGTCGTCGCCGCCGTCGTCGTCGCCGGCGCTGCGCCGGGTCCCGATCTTCGTGCCGTTCGCACCCTTCCCTTTGACGCCCCGCCCTTCAAGAATCGACGAGAGGTCGAGCTCGTCGGCGTCGTGCGGCGGCGCTGTCTTCTTCCGTTTGCGGCTCTTCCGGCGGTCGTCGTCGCTGTCGTGGTCGTCGTCGCTGCCAAAGCCCGCGAAATCGTCAGCAAAGAGCGAGCCCGCAATGTCGACCTCGTGCTCCGACGGCGTCGGAGACGGCAGTCGCTGAGACATGTCTGGGGCTGTGCTGTCTTTCGGCTGGTGGCAGGTAGTGCTGCGTTGTGTGAGGAGGGGAAGAGAATGGGTGCCAAAAGCCTGCAGTCTACGCTCGTTTCCGCGATGTTATTTTCCTATTTTTCTCTGCAAAAAAACTCTTATCGAAGCGTCTTATCTTATCGATAAGATGCATTTGCTTTTTTCGTACCCATCGTCCGCCAGGCACGGCGGGTCCAATGTGGGTCTGCGCCGCCCACCCCAAACCTCACTGCGCCTCGCCTCCCCTCTTCCGCCAGCCGCCAACTCGGAGACAAAACGCTGCATCCTCGCTGTCGCCAACGAACCCCAACCCCAACCGAACCACACCTCCACACACCATGGCCGACGACGACGCGCGGGCCGCGCTCGACATTCTCGAGGCCGAGAACAAAGAGGCCGTCAAGGACGAGGAGGTGGAGCGCATCCTCGGCGCGTTCCGCCTCGATGCCTACGCCGTGCTGGGCCTGCAGCCGGGCGTGACGGAGTCGGACATCAAGAACACGTACCGCAAGAAGTCGCTGCTCATCCATCCCGACAAGACGCGCAACCCGCGCGCGCCCGAGGCGTTCGACCGTCTCAAAAAGGCGCAGACGGAGCTCATGGACGAGAAGCACCGCGAGCGCCTCGACGAGGCCATTGCCGACGCCCGCATGCTGCTCATGCGCGAGAACAAGTGGAACGCCGACAGCCCCGAGACGCGCACCGACGACTTCAAGCGCAAGTGGGCCGACAAGGCCAAGTACGTGCTGATCGACAACGAGCAGCGCCGCCGCCGCCAGCTGCGCGGCCAGATGCAGGAGGAGGGCCGCGAGCGCCGCCGCGAGGAGGAGGAGCTCGAGGCGCGCAAGCGCAAGCGCCAGCACGAGCAGGACTGGGAGGCCACCCGCGAGCAGCGCATCGACAGCTGGCGCAAGTTCCAAAAGGGCAAGTCGTCGTCGTCATCATCATCATCGGCGGCGGCGGCGGCGGCGGCGCCAAGCACTGGTGGTGCTGCCGGTAGTGCGAGTATTGGGGCTGGCGGCGGCGGCGGCGGCAGCGCGGCTGGCGCAAAGAAGAAAAAGAAGCTCAAGGTGCTCGGCTGAACTGTGTGAAAGGGTGAAAAGGTCGGCACGGGCTTGGATGGGGAAGCCGGGAGCAGGAGTTTTTATTCTTCGTTTTTCTGTCTTCTTTTTTTTTCGTCTTTGGCTTTGGTCTTGGCCCTGGGGCGCCTCTATTGCCATCGCTGGTATTCTTTTCATTTCCATCCTGTTCTTTTCTTTTTGCTTTCTGGCTCGACACGGTTGTCGGAAACTGGCACGGCATCACTTGGGTCTGGTTCTTGGAGTACACAGCCTTTTTTTTATTTTATCTCGGGCGCTGTCCCGGTTCTCGTGATTTCTCTATATCCCACATGGGTCTTCATTTTTGCCACGGCAAACGGAAAACAAAGAATCTACAAACTTTTTGTACGCCTTCCTTTCCCTTAAACGCCTCTTGCGATGCTACACAAAATCGTGAAATCATGCCATGCTCCCCTGACCCTTTTCAGATACCTCGACACTCCCCCCCCCCCGGGGGGCTACTGCTCTTCCCGCGGCGCACGCTTCTTCTTGTACTGGATAAAACGGCCCAGGTTCAGAATCGCCTCGTCGGCGCGCGTCCGCAGCTCAGGCATCGTCCGCTTATCGACCGTCTTGGCGATGGCCTTGACCTTGGGCACCGCCGCCTCGAACGCGCGCAGCAGGCCGTCCTGCCAAAAGACCGCCTTGTCGCAGGCGGCCGTCTCGTCGCCGTAAATGTCAAAGAGCTGGTTGAGCGCCTCGACGGCCTCGGCCGGGGGGCTGCTGTTGGCGGACACCGCGTCGACAATCCCCAACAGGTACTGCCCAATCTGGCGGTTGAGGCCGGCCGGCGCTGGGTCGAGCGCCATCTGGCCAAGGACGCCGAGGCACTTGACGGGGAGGCTCTGGAATGGGTCGGCATCTTCGTCGTCGCTCTCGCCCTGCGCCGCCTCTTTCCCTCTGCCGCCTGCTGCTGCCGCATCCTCCTTCTTGAAACCAGCCGTCGAAGAGTCACGCAGCGCCATAAGCCGGGCCGGCTCGCCTGCGTCGGTGGGTGTCGCGCCGCCCAGGACGCGCGCCAGCGCCCAGGCCAGGCCCGTCACCTGCGCGGCCACGTGGAGGTCAATGAGGTCCTGCGCCAGGAGCGGGCGGACCACCTTGAGCCAGATGCGCCGGGCCACGGGCGTCCACGCCGCCAGGATGGCTGCGTTGCCCTCGTCCTTGAGGTCGATCAGCGACACCGTCCAGGCAGTGTTGTTGAGGGCCGACAGGGCGTCCAGAAGGACGGCCACAGAGTCTTGGTCGGCGTCCTGGGCGCGCGCCGTGATGAGGCGGATCAGCTGGGGGATGGCATCGCCGATGAAGGAGCGAAGCGTGAGCAGGTCGTCGAGGCTGCCTGGCGCCACATGCTCTTGGGCGTCGTTGTCGTCAAACCCAGTGACATTGTCCATGTCCCGGTCGATGTCGACGTGGCCGTTCTTGCCGTCATCTCCCTCCTCCATGTCGACCTCCATGCCGTCCCCGCCCTCCTCGACAGCCTTGGATGTCTTCTTTCTGCCGCTGCTCTTCTTGCTCTTTTTCGCGGCTGGCGCGAGCTCGCCGTCGTCTCCGTCGGCCATCTCTTCGTCGTCGTCGTCGCCGCCGCCGCCACTTTCGTCGTTTTCGTCGCTTTCGCCGTCCTCGCTGCCGCTGTCCTCGCCAAACATGGCGCTGTCGTCCTCGGGACCGCCGTTTGCGCTGTTGTTGTCGTCCTGGATGCCGTTCCACACCTCCTCGTCCTTGTTGCCCTTCTCCACCGAAGCCTTGAGCGCTGTGCCGATCGTGGCTAGCGTCTGCAATGCCACGGCCAGCAGCTCGGTGGACCGCTGCTGTTCTTCGCCCGGCGCCTCGCCCCCCACAGCACCGCGCTCCTCCGCCAGCTCCTGTTCGATCGCGCTGGACAGCGTCGGCACAAGAATGGCGTCCGAGGCACCGTCGCGGCCGGGGCTGTGGTCGAACCACTCGAGCGCTGCGAAGACGGCGTGCAGAAGCATCGCGGCCGCCACCGCCGGGCGTCCGCCCGCCGCGTGCATCGTGCGCAGCGCCCCATAGAGGCCGCCGTTCGCCTGGTCGTCTACAATGGCCTCGGCAAGGCTGCGCTGGCCGTCCTCCTCGCAGAGGCGAGCCAGGACCGACATGGCGGGCCATTGGATCTCAAACGGCACGGTGACGCTGCTGCCCCCGCCGGCAGCCAGCGCAAAAAGCGCCCGTGTGATGCCGGTGTTCCCAGCCACGGCCTGGAGGATCTCGGCCCGCGCGTCGACCAGATGGCCCACCAAGTCCAGGATCGCCGCCGCAATGCGCCACATGAACTCCAGCTGAGCCTTGGTCAGCTTGCCGCTCGGGGGCGTGTCTGTTGCCGTTGATGTTGTTGTTGCTGCTGCCGCCGTCGCGGCACCACTGCTACCGCCAGCACTACCCAGGGTCGCCTGGATCTGGTTGAGCGCGTGTGCGAGGGGCGTCAGCACGTCGCACCGGTAGAGGTGCACGCAGAAATCGGGGGCCTCGTGCTCCGCAAGCACGCTCAGCACCGACCAGCCGGCAGCGCGGCTCTCGACGCTCGCATCGGCCAGGGTCTCGGAGAGCACGAGGTGCACGACCTGCTCGCGCAGCAGCAGCTTCCGGCAGCGGGCGTCCTCGACAACGTTGGCGATGGCGCCGGCGGCGGCCGTGCGCGTCTTGAGGTCGGCGCTGCGCAGGTCCCGCACAACAGGCAGGATCTTGGCGTTGCGCAGGGCCGCGAGGGCCGGGTCGGCCGGCTCCTTGACAGCCTTGAGCGGGCGGTTGGCGGCACCGAGGCCGCCTCCGTTGATGGGATCCGGACGACGGCCAGCGGCGCCCGAACGGCTGCGTCTTGACTTGCCCATTGTTGGTGTACGAGAGCTCTATGAGCAGGGGCGGGACGAAGTGAAGTGGGAACGAATATCGGTTTTCTTTTTTGTCCCAATCCTGTATTCCTTTTTTTTCCCCTTCGCGTAGCGGTTGATAGAATGAGAAGAGGCGAAACCCTGACAGCTTCTTGGATGCTGAGGCACTGCAGCGTTGGTAACGGCCGTGATGCGCGTTGACGGAGTCTCTCCCAATCGGCCTCGCCTTTAATACTCCTGCACTTTCAGAGAAGCAAAACAAGACAAGGCAAGAAAAAGGGCTGGGAGACAAAAACTTTGAAAGTGTCGTCCACTTTTGTGAGCTGTGAGGTCGAGGAAACGACCCGCAAAATTTGCTAAGAAATTTCGTGACGGGTAGCTGCATGCTGGATATGTGCATTTCTCTCCACTTACACGCCCAAGCCGTGTCGATCTCGGCTTGCCATGTCGCAGCAGTCGGGCCACAACACGCAGTCCGTTGCTTAATTCTAGCCTATGGAACGGCAAAAGACCCAATGCTCAGAAGAGAGGCTGGCTACCTCACAGCGACCCGCCAGTGGCCGACGTCCTCGGCCGCATCTGCTCCAACACACCCGCACGTTTGCTGTCCCAGTCGTCCCACACCAGCGAGAAGACGGCCTTGTCTCGCCCGGGAGCCTCGTGCGCGGTGCCGTCGCGCGCCTGGAGCGTCGCCGCAGACAGCCCGACTTCGCAGGCGCGGATGGGTGAAAACACCCGCTGCCAGCGCTGCACGCCCTCGAGCTCGAAGCCCATGCTCAGGGCCTTGCGCCGCGACACCGCGTTGGCGGCGTGGGCCCGCCAGACGACGCGCCGCAGCCCGATTCCGCCACGGCACGGGGGGTCGAGCAGCCACATGAGGGCGAGGCCGATGGCATTGGAGGCGACGTGGGTGCGCTGGAAGGGGGGGAAGACGATGACGCCGATCTCGGCGACCGCGTCGGCCACGCTGGTTTTGCTGAGGAACAGAACGCCGGCGAGGCCGGCTGCAGGGTCGTCGCCGGCGGGGTCGACAGCAACCGTCTTGTCCACGATGGCGTAGAGGCGGTCGGCTGGGGACTCCTCGATGTAGCTGTACACCTCGTCCAGGAACGCATCGACCGAGTCGAGCACGGGAAATTCCACGTAGGTGAAAGTCTCGGGGTGGGCCTGGGCGAGGTCGACGAAGCGGGCAGCGTGCTTGCTTGGCTGGAGGGGCAGTGCAGCGGGAGGAACGGCGTCAGCAAGAATGGGGTCAACGAGCAAGGGGAAAAGGAACAAAGACAAAGATAGAAGGGGGAAAGGAGGGGGGGGGGGGCGGGGAGATGAGACGCCAGCACACCGCACGCACATCGAAAACGTCGAGAGCAACAAAGTCGTTCTCCAGCCGAGGCTGATCGTAGCAGGAGGTAGGCTCGGGCATGCCAACAGGTCGTGAAGATACCAAGCACTTGCGCCCTTGCTGTAGCCGCGGTCTTGCACGGCAGTGGCGGCGATATCGACGGCTGGTGTACCACAACGTCGCGAGGCGCAAGGCATTCGCCGAAACCAGGAATGACGGATGGCATGGATGGCATGTCGGTTTTGCGTCGTTTGGGGGAACGTGCACGCACAGCTCGCAATGTCACCCTACCGCGCCGATGCCGCGTCGAGGAAACATGGGCCAAACAACGGGCTGCAGCGACGATTACGCCCCAACAAACGAACGCAGCAACACCAGAGTCGGCCACATGCACATGAACCACGCAACAGTGGTGTTTCAGAACGACAGACGAAGTACGGAGTAGAGTCGCCGGCCACCGCCAAGCACACCTCGTGCACCCCGATGATGTGTTGTTGGAGGTTGCACATGTGCACTTATCGGGGCTTGGTCTCATGACGTCAGCCCGCATAGACGCATGTTTGGCGCTGGCGATTGAATGCCACTTGACGACGGGCAGCATTTTGCTTTTGCGACCAAGCAACTTTTTCTATTCGCGATACACCCCGAATAGCTTTCGAGCTCTTCCAAAAAATCCCAAGCTGCTGTCTTTTCGCGGCCGGATCCGAGGATGAGCGATAGCGACGACTACGACGGCAGCGAAGGGGGCAGCTCCCTTCTCAAGTCTCTGCTCCCCTCGTCGTTTGGCAAGAAGGCACAAGAAACCGACATCGAGGCACAAATCGAGCGCAGCCGGCGGTCGGTATGGAAAACACCAAAGTCGGCGGGGGGTGAGCACGACCGGGTCGGCAGCGGCGACGACGCAAAGTCCGACTCGGATTCGGACTCCGACTCGAGCGACGGCGACGACGACGACGACGACGACGACCTCGACCGGTTTCCGCTCTCGCACGAGCTGGTCTTCAAGACCCACGAGAAGGCTGTGACCAGCGTGTCGCTCGACCCGAGCGGTGGGCGCATGGCAACAGGGTCGCGCGACTGCACGGTCAAGCTCTACGACTTTGCGTCCATGACGCCGACGACGCTGCGCGCCTTCAAGAGCGTCGATCCCTGGCAGGCGCGGCCGTCGGCCGCGGCCGAGTCGCACCCGGTCAACCACATCGCCTTCCACCCGCAGGCGGCGAGCGTGCTGCTGTGTATCACGGCGCACCCCCAGGCCAAGATTCTGTCGCGCGACGGCGAGGTGCTCGCCGAGTTTGTCAAGGGCGACATGTACCTGCGCGACATGCACAACACCAAGGGCCACGTCGGTGAGATCGCGACGGGCGCGTGGCACCCGACGGACCGCGACACGTGTGTGACGGCGGGCGCCGACAGCACGCTGCGCATATGGGACGTGAACAACAAGCGCAGCCAGAAGGAGGTGATCGTGTTCAAGTCCAGGGCCGCCGGATGCGCCGGCCGCTCGCGCATGACGGCCGTGGCCTGGGGCGTGCCGGCACAGGGCGGCGGCAGCGTGCTCGTGGCGGCCGCCCTCGACGGCTCGCTCGTGCTGTACAGCGGCACGGGCGGGCCCTATACGCGGCCGTCGGGCGAGGTGCGCGACGCCCACCAGCCGAACACGTGGACGAGCGGGCTCGACATCAGCGCCGACGGGCGCATGGTGGTGACGCGCGGCGGCGACGGGCTGATCAAGCTGTGGGACACGCGCAAGTTCAAGCAGCCGCTGGTGACGGTCACGCACGAGCCGGCGGCCGACTGCTCGCCCATGAGCCGCATCCGCTACGGCGGGCCCAACGCCTCGAGCATCCTGACAGGGTCTGCGATGGGCGACCTCCACATCCTCAACCCGGGCAACCTACGGGCCGAGGTGGTGACGCCCGTGACGCCGGGCAGCGCGCTGGTGGCCGTCGAGTGGCACGCGCGGCTCAACCAGGTGGTGACGGGCTCAGCCAACGGCGAGACGCGCGTGCTCTTCGACCCCGCACGGTCGACGCGCGGCGCAGCCGACATCATCCGACGGGCGCCCAAGAAACGGCACGTCGACGACGACGCGGCCTTCACCATGGACCAGAGCGTGGGCATCTCGGCCGACAACATTGTGGTGCCGGGCGCGCAGACGCAGCACCACCGCGGCCGCAAGGGCGCCGGGGTGTCCAACACGGGCAGGCCCTACGACCCGCGGCGGCCGCACATGCCGCAGGAAACGCCGTTTATGCACAAGCAGCCCGACGACAAGCACATTGAGCAGAACATCCCGCTGAGCCACATGCTGCACGAGGACCCGCGCGAGGCGCTGCTCAAGTACGCCGAGATTGCCAAGAAGGACCCCATCTTCACGGGCGCGTACAAGGTGAACGCGCCGGTGACGGAGTATGCGGAGCTGAGCGACGACGAGACGGGCGAGCCGGACAAGAAGAAGGCGCGGCGGTAGCAGCAGAGAGATGTGTACGGCGTACTCCGTATATGTATGATACCCAAAATGTAATAAAGCAAACAACGCGTACAGCGATATGCAGCGCCGCGGCTCGTTCGCTGCACGCTGACTGGCGCCCCTGTGTTTATCCGGCTGCCGGCAGCAGGGACCCACCCAGCTCGCGTCGTGCTTGGTGCTCG
The DNA here is from genome assembly GCA_019925425.1 of Ophiostoma pallidulum. Classification (NCBI taxonomy): domain Eukaryota; kingdom Fungi; phylum Ascomycota; class Sordariomycetes; order Ophiostomatales; family Ophiostomataceae; genus Ophiostoma; species Ophiostoma pallidulum. The sequence continues at coordinate 30,848 of JADHKO010000141.1, forward strand.
GCGCGTTATTCGCCCCACAATGCGTCCGTGCCTCAGGCAGCAACCGCCCTTGCCACCTTTTGCGTGGCGTTCTGAAATTTACTGCGGGCCTGGCCGGCTGCCATCCCGCCCAACCATCCCACTCGAAATCTTGCGCTGTCGTGGTCTTTCACTTCCCACATCATCAACGGGCGAACAGCGCGCGCATCGAAAAAACTCGCCAGACAAAAAAAAAAAGCACCCCCCCTCGGCCGCCATCGAGTCGCATCCTAGGATAAGCCGAGACATCACGACACGCGATTTTTTTCGCGCGTCCGGCCTTTGAGCACGCCGGCGACCACTCCCAGCGCCGCAACGCCCGGTTTTTGCGGCCCCTTTTGTGCATCGTCTTTTTCTTCCTTTTCTGTTTCCGCCCTGTGTCTGGTCTCTATCGCATTCCGCTCTGCACGCTCTCCACGCTGTCCACCCCCCATTATTATTGCTTCCTCCATCCTGCTCTCCCCCCCCATTCGCCTCCATCTGCGCACTACCACCCCCAAAGTCCCCCAAGCCTCCCCCTTTTGCCTCCTTTGCCTTCGTCCCCGTCCATCCTCCTCCCCTCCCCCCCGGCTCTCTGGTCGGCTTTTTTTTCTCCCGCCGCGTCGTTTGCCCGTTTTTTTTTCGGCATCGGGTCCGCCTTTCGTTTTTTCATCGACCTCCAACGCGTGCCACGACGCGCCGAGCCGGACCACCCTTTGCCAGCATTGGTCGCCGCGCGATTGACGCGACCTCCCCCCTTGCCACTCGTGCCAGCAACCCTCCTGCGTCGTCGACCATCGCGCTTCGAAGGTCGCTGCGGCCGCATCGCACCACTCGTTTTCTCGACGCGCCCGCCACGCCCTCCCTTGGTTGGTGTGCCCCCCCGACTATGCGCGATTCGTGATCTGTCTCTCGACCATCCATCCATCCACCCTGTCATCCGCCGCGACAGCCTCTACGCGGGCCGTCCACAACGCCACCACCCGCGCGCTCTCTGCCCGCCATGGCTTCCGTTCAGGCCCCGGCCGGCGCCATGCCGCTGGCCTCCTCTGCACCGCCGAGCGGCATTACGCCGCAGCAGGTGCAGGAAGTCTATGCAGTACGTACTCGTGTTCCAGCGTTTCCAACTTCTGCTCCTCTGAAGTCTCCTCTGTCCTCTCTGTCCTCTCCGTCCTCTCCTCCCCCCCCTCCTCCTCACCCTGAGCCCTTCATACTAACACCCCGTGCCTGCAGCGCTTCCGCCAGATGAAGGAGCAAGGCGTGTCCCAAACCGATCCCGACTTCATCAAGACACAACAGTTTCTGCTCAACGTCCAGCAACAGCAGGCGTTCAAGAGACAGATGCAGCAGCAGCAACAGTCACAACAGCACGCGGCCCAGCAGGCCGCTGCCGCGGCCAATGGCGCCATTATGAATGGCGGGGGCCCTCAGCATCCCGGCGCCGGTCGCCCAACACAGGCGTTCCCGGGCGGCCAGATGGCACGGCCAATGCCTCCCAGCGCTGCGCCTAGCGGTGCTCCAGCGACTCCCGGCGCACCCACGGGCCCTGCCATGCCTGTCGCCTCTGCTAGTGGCACGGGCGCCGGCCACTTCTCGCCGCAGCAGCTGAGTTTGCTCAGGCACCAGATTCAAGCTTTCAAGCACTTGACACGGAATGCTGGCGTGCCCATGCAGACGCAGCAGGTCATCTTCGGCCAACGATCGCGGCGCCAGAACGCGTCTGTGTCTGAGAAGCAGCCTCTTCAGATTTCTGGGCCGGGGCCGGCAAAGCCTGCCCCAGCTTCGGCGGCTGCCGGCACTGCATCGGCCAAGGGCTCTGCAGGGGCCGCTGCCGCAGCTGCTGCTACTGCTTCTGCCGCCGCCTCCGCTGGCGACGACGCTGCAAAGCCTGCTCTCAACGGGGTCGCGCCCGGCGTCCAGGATCCGACTGCGCCGACGCGCAAGGTCAAGTCGTTCAAGACGGTCCAGTCGCCGTACGAGTCTGGGGCTGTGCGCAAGACGATTAGCTACTTCGACCACGGCCGCCGCATCAACCGCCCTGTCATCCCCGGCATCCTCCCCACCGGCATTGACTTTGATGCACTCCGCATCGAGCGCGAGAAGATTGTCTTCAACCGTATGAGTGCGCGCTATGCCGAGCTCAAGTCGCTGCCCAGCAACATCAGCTACTGGGACACTGCCACCAACACACTGACGCCCGACGACACCATCAAGCGCAAGGCGTACATTGAGATGAAGTGTCTGAGCCTGTACTCCCTGCAGCGTGCGCTGCGCGACAAGATCGGCCGCCAGATGATGCACTACGATAACCTGGCCATGACCACAAACCGCAGCAACTACCGCCGCCTGAAGAAGCAGAGCGTGCGCGAGGCCCGCATCACCGAGAAGCTCGAGAAGCAGCAGCGCGACGCCCGCGAGCACCGCGAGAAGAAGCGCCATTCCGACTTCCTGGCCGCCGTCAACAAGCACCGCGCCGAGCTGCAGGCCAACGCCAACACCCAGCGCACCAAGATGCAGAAGCTCGGCCGCACCATGTACCAGCAGCACTTCAACATTGAGAAGGAGGAGCAGAAGCGCATCGAGCGCACGGCCAAGCAGCGTCTGCAGGCCCTCAAGGCCAACGACGAAGAGGCCTACCTGCGGCTGCTCGACCAGGCCAAAGACACCCGCATCACGCACCTGCTGCGCCAGACCGACGGTTTCTTGCACCAGCTTGCGTCGTCCGTCAAAGCCCAGCAGCGCGAGGCTGCCGAGCGCTATGGCGACGAGCGTCTGCGCGTCGAGGAAGACACCGAGTTTGACTCCGAAGATGAGGAGCGCGCGCCGCACAAGATCGACTACTACGCGGTGGCCCATCGCATCCACGAAGAGGTCACGGAGCAGGCCAGCATCCTGGTGGGCGGCCGGCTCAAGGAGTACCAGGTCAAGGGTCTCCAGTGGATGATCTCCCTGTACAACAACAGCCTCAACGGCATTCTTGCCGACGAGATGGGCCTGGGCAAGACCATCCAGACCATCAGCCTGATCACCTACCTGATTGAGCGGAAACAGCAGCCCGGCCCCTACCTCGTCATTGTGCCTCTCAGCACGCTGACGAACTGGAACCTCGAGTTCGAAAAGTGGGCGCCGTCCGTGGCCCGCATCGTCTACAAAGGCCCCCCGACGGTCCGCAAGGCCCAGCAAGACAAAATCCGCCAGGGCCGCTTCCAGGTGCTGCTCACCACCTACGAATACGTTATCAAAGACCGCCCGCTGCTGAGCAAGATCAAGTGGTTCCACATGATTGTCGACGAGGGCCACCGGATGAAGAACAGCAACTCAAAGCTCAGCTTCACCATTTCGCAGTACTACCACACCCGCTTCCGTCTTATCCTGACCGGTACCCCGCTTCAGAACAACCTCGGCGAGCTGTGGGCCATGCTCAACTTTGTGCTGCCCAACATTTTCAAGTCGGCAACGACCTTTGACGACTGGTTCAACACGCCGTTTGCCAACACTGGCGGTCAAGACCGCATGGAGCTCAACGAAGAAGAGCAGATCCTTGTCATCCGCCGCCTACACAAGGTGCTGCAGCCCTTCCTGCTGCGCCGTCTCAAGAAGGATGTCGAAAAGGACCTGCCAGACAAGACCGAAAAGGTCATCAAGTGCAAGTTCTCGGCGCTGCAGGCCCGCCTGTACAAGGAGATGCTCACGCACAACAAGCTCATTGTGAGCGACGGCAAGGGCGGCCGGCTGGGTGCCCGTGGCCTCAGCAACGTCATTATGCAGCTGCGCAAGCTGTGCAACCATCCGTTTGTGTTTGACGAAATCGAGACGGTCATGAACCCGCAGAGCATCAGCAACGACCTGCTGTGGCGCACGGCGGGCAAGTTTGAGCTGCTGGAGCGCATTCTGCCCAAGTACCAGGCCACCGGTCACCGTGTCCTCATGTTCTTCCAGATGACGGCCATCATGGACATTATGGAAGACTTTTTGCGGTACCGCGGCTTCCAGTACCTCCGTCTCGACGGCACGACAAAGGCCGACGAGCGCTCGGACCTGCTGCGCGAATTCAACGCACCCGACTCCCCGTACTTTATGTTCCTCTTGTCGACGCGTGCCGGTGGTCTTGGCCTGAACTTGCAGACGGCCGACACCGTCATCATCTACGACTCCGACTGGAACCCGCACCAGGATCTGCAGGCGCAGGACCGCGCTCATCGCATTGGCCAAAAGAACGAGGTGCGCATTCTGCGGCTCATCACGTCGGCGTCCATCGAAGAGAAGATCCTGGAGCGGGCGCGGTACAAGCTCGACATGGACGGCAAGGTCATCCAGGCCGGTCGCTTCGACAACAAGTCGTCGGAAACCGACAGAGACGCTATGCTGCGGACGCTTCTGGAGACGGCCGACATGGCGGACGCAAACGACCAGGAGGAGATGGACGATGAGGAGCTCAACATGATCCTCGCCCGCAGCGAGACGGAGCTGGCCAGGTTCCAGCAGATGGACGAAGCGCGCAGCCACGACCCAGTCTACGGCACGGCCGCCGGCTGCAAGGCGGTGCCGCGTCTGATGGCGGACGACGAGCTGCCCGACCTCTACCTGGCCGACACGACCCAGGTCGAGGAGGAAGTCGAAGAAATCCTCGGCCGCGGCGCGCGCGAGCGCACCAAGGTGCGGTACGACGACGGCCTGACCGAAGAGCAGTGGCTCATGGCGGTCGACGACGACGAGGACAGTCCGGAGGCGGCGGCGGCGCGCAAGCAAGCCCGCAAGGACAAGCGCGAGGCGAACCGGCTGAAGCGGATCGCGAACGGCGACGCCGTGTCAAATGCGTCGGCCGAGAACTCGCCGGCGCCCAGCCGCGCGAGCACAGAAGAGCCGGAGACGCCGGTCAAGAAGCGCGGCCGCAAGCCTGGCGGCGCGAAGAACGAGAAGCGCAAGGCCGACGATGGCGAAGACGAGCCGGCACAGCAGCCCCCCCCGGCCAAGAAGCGGCGCGGACCGCTCGGACGGCCCAAGGCGGTCGCCGGGCAGCACGCCAACGGCGCTGCGGCGGCGGCGGCGGCAGCGGGCGGCGGCACAGCGGGCGCGGGCGCCGATGGAGCCGTCACGGCACCGCAGCTGCGCGCGCAGCTTCAGGAGAGTCTGCGGCGCCTGTATGACGGGCTGATGACGCTCGAAGTCGACGATCCCGAGCCCGAGGACAGCGAAGATAAGAACGACGCCGAGAAGGAGGAGGACGACGAGCCGGCCAAGCGCATCATCATCGGGCCGTTTGTCAAGCTGCCGTCGAAGCGCGACTACGGCGACTACTACGTGATCATCTCGAAGCCGGTGTGCATGAACCAGATCAACGCGCGCATTAAGAAGGGCGAGTACCACAAGCTGAGCGACATGCACGCCGACATCAAGCTGCTGTGCAGCAATTGCCGCACGTACAATGACGATGGCAGTCTCCTCTATGCCGACGCCAACACAATCGAGGTAAGCGCCGCCCTTGTCCCCTGTCCCCCCCCCCCCCTTTCCCCCCCGGTAACCCCCCTCCTCGCTGACCAAACAAGGAATTCTTCGGCGAGAAAATCAACGAGGAGCTTGCGGCGCACCCCGCGCTGCAGGCCCTGGAGCCTGGGTCGTCGTCGACCAAGGCGTCGTCGGAGGCGCCGACGACCAGCAACAGCACGCCGGCGCCGCCGTCGAACCCGCTGCCGAAGATCAAGCTCGTGTCGAACGGCGTCAGTCTGAACAGCAGCAGGGCGGCGAACGGCGACGCACACGGCGCCAAGAATGAAGATGACTAGGATTACGGCTTCGACGCGTTGGAACCAATGTGAGAGACAGGTTGTCTTCTCTTTGTTTGGGTTTTTTGCTTTTTGCATTTTGCTTTTTGCTCGCGTCCGCCTTTCCAAATCAACAAACCAACCAACGCAAAAAACCACACATGCCCTGCATCTCAGCCCTCTTCATACGACCCCCCCCCCCCCCCCTCCTCCTTCTCTCTCTCCGTCCCCGAAGTGTTTTCATAGCGGCGCACTTGAAGATGTATTTTTTTTCCCAAGCCAAACGGGAACGGCTCTTTTTCCTCGCACACGGCAGAGAAACATGGTGCTTTCTCTTTTCCTTTTTGCATTTTTTTTTCATTTTTTTCCCTTCTTCTTTCTTATTGTCGGTTTCCGGGTGGGAGGGTGTGGCTCAGAAATGAGGAGGAGCGTGACACCCAATAATGCCAGGGAAAAGGGGGGTGTTCTATTTTACTTTTCTTCAAAAGGGAGGGAAATGGGGTGGGGGGGGGGAAACCTTGGGGGATCTTAGATTTTCTAGCCCTCGCTTTTGTCTTGTCGTATTAACCTCTTTTTATATTTCTTCTCTTGTTTTACAACAATTTTATCTTTTCTTTCTACACTCTTTTTTTATCGATATACAAGAATTCTCTCTTTGGCATGGCCGTAACAAGAGAGAGAGAGATGCAGACAGTTTTGATGACCCCTCGTCGTGCTCCAAACTCTATAGATTTTTGCTGGGAAGACGAGAAAATCAAACGTCGAGTGAGCGCCGATCCATTGCGGTGATGTTGGGTCTGGGGCCGCCCATTGCTGGTTCCCCCCTCATAGGCTGCAGTAAGCGGTTCCAGCTTCCAACAAAGCAACTGGTTCCGTGGTCTAGTTGGTTACGACGTCTGCTTCACAAAGCGAGCGATTGCAAGAGCGCAGAAGGTCCTGGGTTCGATCCCCAGCGGAGCCAAATTTTTTGACTTTTTGGGGGGCGCATTTTTCGGGATGCCGAGCGCTGGAGACACTTTGTTTCTTTCTTTACTTTTTCTTTCTTTTTTTCTTTCTTTTTTCTTTTTTTCTTTTTTCTTTTTTCTTTTTCTTTCTCTTCTTCAGTGTCTCTCCTTCCGCCTTCCGTCTCTCCTTTCTGACACACAGGAGGCACGTGCGCGACAGCTCCTTCCCCTTCCCCCCTTCCCCCCTTCCCCCCTTCCCCCTTCCCCCTTCCTCCTTCCCTGCCTTGCCTGGTGCGGGGCACACTTTCCCAGCATCGACGGAAAGCACGCTCCAAGTTCGCTGTAGTCCTGCTCAGCTCCCCGTCGCTCCTGCACTAATAAATTCGGCGGCCACTTTTTTGGTGCGGAATCCCAGGAGTGGCGGAGCTTGCCTTCCCTTTCTGTCGTCCCGCCGTCCTTCCTGCTTTGCTCGCTCTCGCATCTCACATCGCACATCTCACCCTCTCGTCTGCCTCTTTTCTGCCTCTTTTCTGCCTCTTTTCTGTCTCGCCAACCTCTACCGTCCGTTGCCGCCAACACCCCCGTTCTCGACCGCCTCCCCCCCTCCCACGACCTCCCTTTTTCTTTCGATTTCTTTGTCCCTCACGTCTCGGTTCCAGCATCGACCACTAACGACCCCCCTCCCCTTCTCTCGCGCCCGCCCTTTTCTTCCTCCCACCCCCCTCTCTCACCCCATCACCGCGTTGAATCTCGAGTCCCGCCTTCTCGTCTTCAGCCCTCGACCTATCTCTCAGCTTCCCCCCTGTACCGCTCGCCTCTATCCGCATCTCTCCTCACCCGTCTCCCAAATGGCTGGGCGGTTCGTGCGCGCATCTAAATACCGTACGTTTCTGGAGCAGGCCTCGCTCTGTTTGCTCGCTCTGTTTTCTCCAACAGAAACCTATCGCATCGCCGCGGCACTTGCATTGGCGCATGGATGTGCTGCATCGGCACTGTCTTTTTGTTCTACCCCTTTTCCATTGCTTTTGTTTCCGTTGCTAATGCGCGCGCCCGTTCTCCCGTTCTCCTTTTCTCCTGAACAGGCCATGTCTTTGGCAAGCCGACTCGCAAAGAGTTCTGCTACGACAACATCCACATCAGCCACAATGCCTGGGATACGAACTTGGTAAAGGTGCGTACCTGAGCGCCGAGGGCGCAGGGCGCAGCCCAAGCAGGCACCATGCGCACAGCTGACGCCCGCTGGCACTGCCTTTTCCGCCTTCTCTGCCCTATCTGCCCTCTCTGCCGCCGACTGACCAGAACGACAACAGGCCAACCCCGAGTTTCTCTCCGTCAACTGGGAGTCCGGCGGCGGCGGCGCATTCGCCGTCATCCCCGTCAATGAGCGCGGCAAACTGCCCGACCAGATACCCCTCTTCCGCGGACACACGGCCGCCGTTCTCGACACCGACTGGCACCCCTTCAACGACCATGTCATTGCGTCGGCATCCGACGACGGCCGCGTCTTTGTGTGGCAGGTCCCCGAGGACTTTACGCTGCACACCGACGCCGAGGAAATCGTGGACGTCGCCCCCGTTAGCAAGCTCCAGGGGCACTCGAGGTGAGCACCCGCCAAAGCTCGAGACTCTTCGGCAACCAGTGGGGAGGGGGGCACAGCTGCGCGTGGAAACTCGTTTACTGACGTGGCCGTCTTCTTTCTCTTCCACAGAAAGGTTGGGCAGGTCCTGTTCAACCCCGCAGCCGAGAACATCTTGGCATCCGCCTCGGGCGACCTGACCATCAAGCTCTGGGACATTACCACCGGCCAGGCGGCCTTTGCCCTCAAGCAGCCCGACATTGTCCAGAGCCTGTCGTGGAACGCAGACGGCTCGCTGCTCGCCACGACGTCCCGCGACAAGCGCATCCGCGTGTGGGATGTGCGTCAGGAGTCGCCCGTCCACGACGGCCCCGGTCACCCGGGCGCCAAGAACAGCCGTATCGTCTGGATGGGCGAGCACAACCGCTTTGCCACCACAGGCTTTTCGCGCATGAGCGAGCGCCAGCTGGCTCTATGGGAGCCCGGCCGCACTGAGCCCATCGGTGGCTTCACCATGCTCGATTCCATTTCTGGTGTTTTGATGCCTTTCTGGGGTGCGTCTTTCTTTCTTCTCCCTCCCCTTCTCTCTAGTCGAGTTGCACCGAGCACCCTTTCTAACGTCCCATTTAGACGACGGCTCGAACTGCCTGTACCTGGCTGGCAAGGGGTAAGCTACACTCTTCATGCGCGCTGCGCTTGGGCTGTGGTTGGTCGCAGGGGCCACAGAAGCTAACGCGCAGCCTAGTGACGGCAACATTCGCTACTTTGAGTACCAGAACGACAAGTTCGAGTTCCTCTCAGAGTACAAGTCCGGCGACCCGCAGCGAGGCATTGCCTTTGTGCCGAGACGCGGTGTTAATGTGCGCCAAGACCTCATGTCCCAGCCTCAACAGCCCAGCTTCACCCCCTTTTACTGACCCTTTGCTATAGCTCCACGAGAACGAAATCATGCGTGCGTACAAGACGGTCAGCGACGCATACATTGAGCCCATCTCCTTTACCGTGCCCCGCCGCGCCGAGACGTTCCAGTCGGATATCTACCCGCCAGCTGTCGGCCTGAAGCCGGCCGTGTCCAGCAAGGAGTGGCTGAGTGGCAAGACGGGCATCCCGGCTAAGATTGACCTCGAAAGTGTCTACGAAGGCAGCACCCCCGTCGAGGTGCCGTCCGACTTCAAGCCGCCAGCCACAACCACCGCCTCAGCACCCGCACCCGCACCCGCCTCGGCGCCTGCGCCGGCCAAGGCTACACCGCCGAAGAAAGAACCTGAGCCAGTGTCCACCCCAACGCCTGTACGCTCCGGCCCACCTCCGAGCATCGGCGACCAGAAACAGTCGATTGCGTCCCTGGCCAGCAAGTTCCAAGACGAGGACGAGGACAGCAGCGACGACGATGCCGAGACGTCCAGCTTCGAGGAGGTCAGCCGGCCACAGCCACGGCACGTGCCTGCAGCTGCCCTGCCGGCTGCGAAGCCGCCGCAGTCCCCCAACAAGCCTGTACAGCAGGTGTCGTCTCCGCCGCCCGCGGCGAAGACACCAACCTCGCCCGTTGCCAGCCGCAGTGCGACTTTTACGTCCCCGGAGGCGCCTTCCTCTCCAGGCGAAGGCAGCATTGGAGACTCGCTGGCGAAGCTGACCGCTCTCGTACTGGCACAGAACAGCAAGATCGACGGCCTGGCAACGGAGGTCGAGGGCCTAAAGAAGCGGATGTTGCTGTCGTCTGAGCAGAGCGAACGGATCCGGCAGCTGGAGTTGGAGCTCGAGGAGGCACGGTCGTGAGTACGACGTGGGAGGGGAGCACGACGCCTTGTTGTTGATGTTGTTTTATTGGAGTCTGGAGGAAGGCCAGAGATACGAAAGAACGACTGCCTTTGCTTGTCTGCGTGCGTACCCGTGTTGGGTGGGAAGTGCAGATTCGAGAGAAGAGGAAAAAATATGGCCTTTCTTTGTTGGCTCCTGCCCAACTGTTGTTTCCTTCTGGAGCTTGTTTTCTCTTTTCTTGGTCCTCTTGAAGCTTGGCTGTATCCCCTCTTCATCTCTTGTAACTCGGCTCACTCGATGTGTGCTCTGTTAATGGTTTCCTGGGGTCATGTCTCGAAATGGGATTTGCGGTTTTGGTTGTGCTTGTGCTTGTGCTTGTGCTTCTTCCTTCAGCTTGTTGCCAAGACGGTCGGACACAGGCTGGCAGAGTGATTGCTTCTAGGCTGAACCGATGAACAAGGGCATTGTCTTCGTCCGTTCTTTGTCCCAGACCACACTCTCTCTCAACGTGTCCCGCCGCTTTGTCATCGCTGCTGCTCGGTCGTTCTGTTTGTGCCTTACCCCTATTTTCTTTGTTCCAAGCAGCAGCTGTGTGAATGTGTAAAGTTGAACAGAAAAACGTTGGCTAACCGGCGCCTTCAATGGTATTTTGTTTCCCCTTTCTGCTCTCCGCCCCTTTTCTTGTCTCCGTTACTTCAGCGCACTCCCTTTTTTATGTTGACCTTTGCCCCATCTTCTTCCACCGTCCAGCATCTAGTTGTCCCTCCCCTGCTGCGTCAAGGGACCTGCTTCGTTCACCCAGCCGCTGGGCCTCTCAGCCACTCAGTATGCGCAGCTCTTCTGAAATCAGCGCCGCGTGCGGTCAGCCCTCCGACCCGCTCACAGGCCCTAGAAACGATACAGAGAACATGGCCGGTGCCCAGGGGCAGAGGCAACCCGTCGGCGATGGATCGACAGTCATGGGCCTTGAGCCCATTGCAAAAAACATCACGCTGGGAGCCACGACGCGGAAAGTTGCATCTGAACCCCACCAAGCCCTCAACCTTCAGACATCGATCTGGCCGACGTTTCAGCCAGCCGCCCTGCCGCTCCCCGACACTGTCCGGCGGCCGAGAGAGAATACGGAAACCGACAAGTACACCGACGATGACGAAAGTTACCTGCTGCAGAGGGCGCTTGATGACTTTCGGCACCAGCGCACGCTGGACATCGCCGAGAGTCAAGGCCATTGGCGACGGTCCTGGGCCCGTGCCGCCCGTATGGATATGCAGATGCAGATGCCGGTGCCCGCCGCGGACGCCGAAAACGCCTCAAAGACAGAAGACGACACAACCGGGGACAGAGCGGGCGGCGCGGTGCCTCCCAAAATTCTCCGACTGCCGCCTGCGCCGGCGCCGCTGCCGCCCTGCCTGCAGTGCGTCCTGGCGGGTGCCTGCTGCTCGCTCACCACCACGCCCTACGCGCGAGGGTTCGTCAACGACCGCGTGGGCTCCCGGCAGCGGGCCCCTACTATTTCTGCGGCCGCGGCGTCCGGCTTGTGGAGCGCCGAGTACGCGGAGAGCGTCGAAGAGCAGGTCGACCAGGCCTGTGGCGAGTGGGGCCCAATTACGGCCACACGGGTCCGGCGGCGACAGCGCCTCGAGCAGCGCCTGATGCGGCGGGCCATCGTCCAAGGCGCGACCGACTCGCCGTTCCTTTCACTGCCGCCGGCGCAGTGCTCGCGTTGCACGCGCGTGGGCGAGGCCGGCTGCCTGCAACAATCCGGCGACCTGACGCTGAGACACAGTAACAAGGGGACGGGGAAGGAGGGGGGACAGGAAGGCGTCGCCAGCGTAGCCTGGTTTGCCAGCAGCGGGCCGCCGCCGCGGTCTCTTGTCTGGCAGCATTGTGTCCCGATTCTGGACCAGATCCACTTTGGGCCGGTCGACGCGCGAGAAGACCGCAGCGCCTCTGGGCACGAGCCTGGGCCAAGACCAAGGGGCCCAACAGGAAGGGGGCGGCGAAACAACACCAAGGCACGCCCCCTGCTGGAAGCGGTCTTTTGCCGCGACCCGGCCGTCCTGGGCCCCCGCGAGATTGCCGCCAGGGCCCAGCTGCTCCTCGGGCAAATCTTTCAGAAGCAGCAGCAGCAGCAGCAGCAGCAGCAGCAGCAGCAGAAGCACCAAGGAGGCCCGGTCAGCAGTCTTCTTTTCCCGCGAGCATGTCACAGCGACCAGTCTGCCGACCTAGACATGGTATGCGTGCCCTTCTTGAGGGGGCTCGACGACGACGACGACGCCGCCGCCGACGGCACGACCAAACAACTATCCGTCCGACCCGCGACAGCTCTCGAAGTGGCGTGCGCCCTACCCCGGCGCAGCCTTCTCAACGTGTATGCTAGCCGAGGTGTGGCAGTTGCGGCATTGTCGCGGGGGCGCAGCAGCAGCAGCAGCAGCAGAAATGGCAGAGCAGGTGGGGGTGAGCCTTTGGCAGAGGTCCCTGATGACGCCTACCGCGCCGTGCCACCTCTGGCCTTGCCCGCGTGGAAAACAAACACGACAACGCGGGCGCCACCGGTAGCGCCAGCGGCGCCAACGCACAGGTGGGGGGACTACTTCCTCGACGTGGGCGAGGGCCGGGCCTTTGCCCAGATGCAAGAGGAGAGACGGAAGGCAAAAGCAGAGGCAAAATTGAAGGCGCGGGCGCCCACGCCAACACTCTCGCAGCTAGCTGCTCTCGATGCTGCTGCTGCTGCTGCTGCTGCTGCCGCCGAAAACAACGACGGCGACGGCGGCAGCAATCCCACCGAGTCTAGTGCGCAGCGCCAGGAGCGGATCGCACGAATGGCCGACGTTCTCGCGGCCCGCTTCCGGGCGGAGCGCGAGGCAGAGGAGGCGGAGGCGGGAGGGGAGGATGGATCCGCACTCACCACAAGCTTGAGGGGGACACAGCGGTCGTGGAGGGGCGAGCTCAAGGTGATGGAGCTGTCTGCGCGGCTGACGCCGCACTTTGGCGCGGAGACGGCCCGCCACTATGCGTCGGTGGTGGTCGGCCCCGACTTGGGGGATGGCGGAGACGAGCGGCGGCGGCGTCTCGCCAACAACCCTGACGAGTTCCGGGCGCTGGCCGCCAAGTATGGCGTCCCTCTTGACAAGATCAAGTCCAAGCGGATCCAGCGGCTGGCAGGGGCGGGAGGAGGAGAAGGGGGGAAGGGAATCGAAGGGGTGAAGGGAGGGAAATAATAGGAGGGGGGGGCTCCAAGGCCCTCACCTCTTGTCATCCCAGGGTTGTTTACTTCATTTGTTCTCATTATCAATTCCATTGTCATTGTCTTTGTACCATTACCATTCGAACATGGGTTTACAGGAACAAGACGACCCGTCTGAATCACAATCCAGCTTGCCAGGTCTCCCCCTCTCCCCCTTCCCCCCTTGTCTCTCTCTCTTTTTGCTGGGAACCCGGAACAGGCCGCCAAGTCTCACTTCCGCCCCTCGACCATGATGATGTGGTAGCCAAACGGCGTCTTCGCCTCGCCCACGACGGGCGCCGCCGTCGTGCTCGTCGGCAGCGCAAACGCCACGGCCTCGAACGCCGGGTCCAGGCTGCCGCGCACCTTCCAGCCCAGCGCGCCGCCCTGCCGCGCCTTGTCCTCGGAAAAGGTGCGGGCGACCTCGTCGAACTTGACGGCGTCGTTCTTGATCTTGGCCAGCGCCTCTTCTTTTCTGGCGTGTTTTTCGCACTGGGGGGGCAACGTCAGCGAGCGCGTTTTCCTCCTGGCACCCCGTCCTCTCCCCGTCCTCTCCGCGGCCGCTACGAACCAGAATGTGCCGGACGTTGATCTGCTGGGCGCCTTTGACGTCGCCGCCCTTGTCGCCCTTGTCGCCCTTGTCGCCCTTGCCGCCCTTCTTGTCGGCCGCGCCCTTCTTGGTGTCTGCCTTTCCCTTTGCCATGGTTTGTCCGAGAGGGCGGTTGTATTACCCGTATGACGGTTCTTATATGCCAGCCGGTGACGTTCAACCACAGCCTTCCAGACAACGGCCGCCCCAGCAAGGCTGTCGCAGTAACTCCCTTCACCGCCTTTTGGCCCCCCAACCAGCACCTGCCAAGGACGGCAGAATCACAAGGTCCCCGCTAAAAACTGCAGCCGCGAGGGCAGGAACGACTGGCGTTCTTTTTTATTTTATTTTTTTTACAGAGCCTTCCTCCCGTTTTCAGGTCTCTCTCACCAAGATCGCATCGTCTCATCTCAGCCTCACCTTGCTGTCAGTTCACTTCTTGACCGACTTTTTGAGCATCTCAGTCTGTTTTTTTTGTCCCGCCCTTTTCTGCTCTCCCCCCTCGCCCGTCGTTGTAGCCCCCGTTTCAATCAACGCTGGAGCGTCCATTTCAGCGCAACCTCACCTATTTAAAACTCCGTTTTCATTCTCTTCTTGTTTTCAGTTTTTCGTCTTCCTGTTTTTTAGCTAGGGCTCTTCAGATTTTTCTGCACCGGCCTGCAGTAACAGGGGGCTCGTCTAAACGCAATTCCGGCCATGGCCAATCCCGCGGCCGCACCGTCGGGCCACCACCGTGTCGCCGAGACCAGGACCTCTGAGATCCGGTCTGGCATCTGGTACTACACGTCATCGGTCGACTTTGGCTGGTCCGGCGACATTCGGCGACGGTATGGCCCCTCCCGTGTCCCGTGTCCCGTGTTCCGTGTTTCGTGTTTCGTGTTCTTTCATCCATGCCACGCGGCAAGAAGCTCTGCCAAGGCTGACGCCTCGCTCCTCTCTCTCTAGCTACACGGACTTCATCGTGCACGAGGTGCGCAAGGACGGCACTGTGGTCTACCTCTCGGACCGTGACGCAGCCCCGGAAGCCCGGCCTCTGGTGGTGTCTCAAGCAGTACGTGACCCCCGTCTGGCGCTCGGACTGCCCAATGGGTGTGGTGCCCGTCGCGATCGAACACTAACACGCCGTGCCTCTAGGATGCAAGCAAGGGGAAGGGGGCCGTGGCCCGTCCAGACGCAGGAAGCCGGCCAGATGATGAGGCCCCCGTGCGCGTGCCCGCAGAAAGCACAAACGACTCGGACACGGGCCAAGGCTCAGAACTGCCGCCTGCCGATGTCGCCGCCCTCGTGGCCCTCGTCGGTCCGGATGTGACCCGGCAGCTGCAGGATGCCTACGCCGCCATTCTCGGCGGCGGGCCCGCGCCCGCCAAGTTCACCATTGCGGTCTGCAGCGACCGGTTCAAGCGCGGGCATTATCACCAGGTGCGTCGCCTGGTGTGCCAGTTCTTTCTTCCGTCGTCTGTGTAGTCGTAGCTGACATTCTGCTTCAAGGAGATGCGCCGTATCTTTTCCGGCCGGTTTGAGACCTATGGCGATCCGGAGTCTGGTGCCATCTATGCTTTTCCTGCTGGAAGCGGCCACAAGATCGACACGAGCCTTCCTCCCGGGGATGTCGATGCTCTCGCGTCGCTCGTCGGGCCCGATGTGTCCAAGCAGCTGCTCGATGCCTATTCTGCCATTGCCAATGGTGGCCCTGCGCCGGCCAAGCTCACAATCGCCGTCTGCAGCGACCGATCCAAGCGCGGCCATTACCACCAGGTATGTCCCCATAGCCGGTTGCCCCCGGCCAGGCCCGCTGCACACGTCCTTGGCAGAACTAACATGCCTTTTGCAATCTCAGGAAATCCGCAGAATATTCAAGGGCCGGTTCGAAACTCGTGCGGACGGAGATTCGGGCGCAATCGTCGCCATGTCTTCCGCAGGGAATGGCCGGCCGCGGGCCGGCGGCAGAAACGCGTCGAGTGCCGATGGGCAAGACGGCCGCGCA
The DNA here is from genome assembly GCA_019925425.1 of Ophiostoma pallidulum. Taxonomy (NCBI): domain Eukaryota; kingdom Fungi; phylum Ascomycota; class Sordariomycetes; order Ophiostomatales; family Ophiostomataceae; genus Ophiostoma; species Ophiostoma pallidulum. Next base: position 46,684 of record JADHKO010000141.1, read on the forward strand.
GCCCGCGTCCGCAGCGCCGGAAAGTCCGGCAAGGACAACAAGGACAACGGCAAGTATGTGCATTTTACAATGTACAAGGAGAACAAGGACACGATGGAGGCCGTGGCATACCTCGGCCGCCTGCTGAAGATCAAGACGTCCAACTTCGGCTTCGCAGGCACCAAGGACCGCCGCGCCGCCACCACCCAGCGGGTCAGCGTCTGGTACAACGGCAAGGAAAACTTCAGCTGGGTCAACGCCAAGAGCAAGTTCGTCAAGGTGGGCGATTTCTCGCGCAGCAAGAACCCCATCCAGCTCGGCCAGCACGGCGGAAACGACTTTGTCATCGTGGTCAAGGGCGTGCAGCTCCTTCGCGGCACGGACTACGCGCTCGGCCACCGCCTCCGCATGACGGAAATGAGCGTCCAGGCCGCCCTCGACCACATCCAGAAGCACGGCTTCATCAACTACTTTGGGCCCCAGCGCTTCGGCACGCGTGCTATCGGCACGCAGGAGATTGGCCAAAAGATCCTCGGCGGGGACTTCAAGGGCGCCTGCGACTCCATTCTGCACTTTGACCCCGACCTTGCGTCGGCGTTGGACCATGCCGGCCGTCCCGAGTCGTCCTTTCACAACGACGAGATCAGCCGCGCCCGTGCCATCCGCCTGTTCCGGGCGTCCGGCGACGCCGATGCCGCGCTGGAGATTATGCCGAGACGATTTAGTGCCGAGTACTCCATCATCCAGCATCTCGGGCGCAAAAACGGGTCGGCGTCCGACTACTGCGGCTCCCTCTGCCGAATCACCCGCGGCCTGCGCATCCTGTACATCCACGCATACCAGTCGCTCGTCTGGAACTGGGCCGCCAGCCAGCGGTGGTCGCGCCACGGCGACCGCGTCGTTGCCGGCGATCTCGTGCTGGTCGAGTCCGAGGCCAACCCCAGCCGCCACATGGCCGAGGATCTGAACATTGACGAGGAGCAGTTCTACCAGGAAGCCCGCGTGCTGAGCGCCGAAGAGGCCGCCGGCGGCCAGTACACCATTTTCGACATTGTGCTGCCCGTGCCCGGCTACGACGTGCTGTACCCGGACAACGACATTGGCGAGTTCTACGTGGAGTTCATGGGCCGTCCCGAGAACGGCAGCCTGAGCCCGTACCACATGCGCCGCCCGCAGAAAGAGTTCAGCCTGAGCGGCCACTACCGCAAGATCATGGCGCGCTTCACCTCTGTCCCTCAGTTCTTCGTGCGGCCCTACGCCAGCGACGCCGAGCAGATGCACCCAACCGACATCGACGAGGTCAAAGCCTTTAGGTATGAGAAGAGGCAGGCGGCCACCGAGGAGGAGAAGGGCGACGACGAGCAGAAGCATGGTCTCCAAGCTGCCACGAATGCGGCAGTTGCCGACTCTGGCAGCGCGGGCAACACCGGCAGCAGCAGCGGTGCCACCACCACCACCACCACCACCAGCCGCCGCCGCCGCAGCCTCTCGCCCAACGATGCGCACGGCCACGGCGTCGCCGGCGACGAGGCACGCGTTAATGACGCCTGGGTCGAGAAGACGTCGTCGGACGGCGGAGCCAGCAAGCGCGTGAAAATCGATCCTGGTCGGCGGCAGCAAGACGGCCTGCCAACGGCTGAGGCTGTAGCGCAGGCGTTTGACCAGGGCGGCAGCAGCAGCAGCAACAACGCCAACAACAGCAGCAGCCCCTCCCACGGCTCGCCAATGGCTCTCGACGCCGATTCTGCTTTGGCGACAGCTGCCCCTGCCCCTGCCCCTGCCCCTGTCGCATCCAAGCCTATCGCAAACCTGTTCAAGCCTCGTCCAGGGGAGGGGACGCTGCATGACGATACCGCTGCTGCTGCGAAGACGAACGCGAGCACGGCCGTCAACCGGACGGCGGCGTGGCGCCGCAGCGTGCCGGACTTTGTGGAGAGCGAGGACATGGAGATTGCCGTGGTCCTGAACTTCCGCCTGCCCACGAGCAACTACGCGACCATGTGCCTGCGCGAAATGATGAGCAGCACAGTGGGCATCAGCACGCAGGCTCCTCTGCCTCCTCCTCATCCTATGGAGGACAACGAGGTGCCGGTGCCGGGGGCGGCGACAGCGGCTGGAGCGCCCGTCTCCCCCCGGCAGGGCTCTCCTTTTGACTAGCAAACACCAGGCGATGTCTCTGTGGTGTTTTGATTCTCCCTCTCTCCCAATTCTTCTCTCTCTTCATCTCAGAGGGGGGCAGGAGAATGATCTAGTGAAACAGCCAGTCTGCATCATCTCGGACATATAGATACATACTGTATTGCTTTGTATCACAATAGAAAGGGAGCGGAGAAAAAGACGGCCGAGGAGGGGAGTGTGTTCTTTGGTTCGCTGCATGAGGGGCACGACGAAACTATGTTGTATTTCTCTGAGATAAAAAAAATTGAAAAAAACTGCATTGTGCTAATATGTGAGACTCAGTCGATTTGCTTTGCTTTTTAAAAATAGAAATAGGGTCATGTCATGTCTTCATCTCGAATATTCAAAAAACAAAGTACCTAAGGGCACAAAAAAAAAAAAAAAAAAAAAAAGATAACCAGCAGCCAAAAGAGAAAAAGGAAAAGAAAGAAAAAGAAAAAACGCCCTGCCTGCGTTGCGCAAGGGAAATGGGCAGGATGTGCCGCACGAGCGGCATTCTTCTCCGGGTTCTTTCTTCTGGGCACGAGATGCCTCCCATCCACCGTCTCTCGTCTTTTGTCCGGAGCTGAACCCCCCCCCTCCTCCTCTTTTCGCTTCCTTTTTCTCCCTCGCTTTCTCTCTCTCGCCTCCCCATCATGTTGGCATTTCCGAATAACCTGTCTCCAAGATTTCAGGACGACGGCTCCCTCGTTCTGTCGTCCCAAGCAGTTATCCAGAACAAACAAAGAAAAAAAGGCGAGAACTTGTTTGTCCTACCAATCTCTGGGTTTTGCAGTCTTTCTGTGCAAACTGGGAAGAAAGGTCCATGCAAAAACATTTGTCTGCACTCTTTTTTTCACCGACGTTCTTCACAACGGATTCACGCTTCTTATAACGTCCCGCCGGCAAGCGCGCCACCGTCTGTAGCTTGGCTCTGCGCTTCGTCCCAGCCCCAGACTTTGGACAGGTAGCGGCCCATGTTGACGCGTTTGGCGCTCATCTCCTTCATCCACGGATGGTCGAGCATGCGCCACGGCGTGGCTCTGCGGCCAGGCTCTTTTTCGAGACTGTGAAAAGGCAAGTGATGTTAGCGGCAGCTCATTAACAGTGCATGCACACAGCGTCCGAAGAGTTAAACGTACCAGCACTCGATAAAGTATTTAAAGTTGTCGCTCCAGAAGATGTTCGCGTCCGGTTCGTCCTTAAGCTTGGGGATTGGCTGCCGTACAATGTACGTCAGCAGGTCGATCAGGCCGGCCCGCGGCTGCATCTCGGTGCCGTCGGCCGGGAATGGGAAGCGATGCTGGGCTACTTCCAGCAGTGTGACGCCAGTGGACCACACATCCGACGTGATGGTGTAGCTCTGGCCCGTGATACGCTCCGGAGCCATGTAGTAGCTTGTGCCAATAAAGGTGTTGGCCTCGCCCTTGGTGCCGAAATCGCCAGACACGCCAAAGTCGCAAAGCTTGACCTCGCCGTTGCGGCAAAGCAGGATGTTGGAGGGCTTGATGTCTCGGTGGATGATCTTCTTGGAGTGCAGGTACGTCAGACCGTGCAGCACCCCCTCTGCGATTTTGCCCAAGACCTTTTCACCTGTGCGGCCGCCGAGGCGTTTGACCTCCCGGTAGATGCTGTCGAGCGAGCCACCCTCGCAGAACTCCATAGCAATGGAGATGGTGGCCGTTGCCGGATCGACAAACGCGCCATAGTAGCGGCAAATGTGTTCGGATGCACACTCCTTGTTGAAGCCAAGCTCCCGTACAATCTGCTTCTTGACGTCTGGGTCTGGGTTCGTCGTGATGATCTTGAGCGCAAAGATGGTCTTGCCGCCCTTGAGCTGGACCCGTGTCACAGCGCCACCAGCACCCTCGCCTAAGCTTCCCAGCTCGATGACTCTCTTCTCGAGACTGGCAATACGCCAGCCTTCGTCGTCGAGGTCCTCCACGTCTAGCGTGCGCGCCTTTTCCAACGTCAGCTTATCAAAAGCCTCGAGCCCAGACATGCTGCCCTCCCGCTCCATACCGGCGCCGCCTTCGCTCAGCTCGGAGTAGAGAGAGCCGACAGCAGACACCGGATCCGGCGTGCCATGTGCGCGGTTGGAGCCGATGCCATATTGGCTGGCAAAAGACAGAGCAGAGAACTGGGAACCAGCGGATGTGGGGTTGCTGGCGCGGCCGTCAAGCGGACCAAAGCTGCCAGACCGGCTGTGGGCAGCACTGCTCTCGCTGCCACCAGAAGCACTCTGGAGTGCGGACTGTCCGCGTCCAGGCAACTGTTCGTGCGGGACGCCTTGGCTGCCCATTGGCGTTGCGAGGTGCAGGACGGGCAGTGGTGGCCGACCAACCGGCTGGATCTGTGGGGCGGACACTCCAACGGGCTTCACGTTGATTGAGGATGGGATAGCGAGTCCGAGCCGGGGTGCCCGCGAGCCACCGTTGGCTCGACCACCCGGGATGGCCGGACGGAGGAGGGGAACATTAGTGGGCATGATCGGAACCGGGGAGGGAGCATAAGACTGGACGGGGATCGGGGCGGCCAGCGAAGGGTCGAGAGACGAGGCTGGAGCTAAGTGCTGTTTTTTTTTCGGGCGTGGTTAGAGATGGATGCCAGACGGCCCGGGGATGAGACAGAAGAGAAGGAAACCTACCAGAGGCTGCACCTCGGCGGCAAGGCCATTGTTCCCGTAGTCAGGCATGGTTTCCGTCCGTGTCCGTGCGGTGTTGAGAGTGGGGTAGGGGGCCAGAGAGGAGCAGAGAGAGGGGCCAGAACAGTCGCGGCAGTGACGCGGCGGGCACAGGTAGCAAACGCCAGCCCTCGACTTCGACCACCCTGTGTTCTAGTTGTAGCGGCTCCTCGCTCGATTGCAGGAGCAGGGCCGGCAGAGCACGATCTGCTCTGGGGTAGGCGAGCAGATACGGGACCCGACTTCCGTGTTCTTGCTTGCAGGTCCGTCTGTTGTGCTGCCGTGGGTGACACAGGCCAAGGGCAAATACGACGATATGCGATGTTGCACAAGGACACGCAGGTTGGCAGGTTATGGCGGAGACGGTCGAGGAACGACGTGGAGGTGTCGAGGCAGGGAGGAGGGGCGAGAGCGGAACGCGGGAAAGCGGCAAACCGAGAGATGGCGCGGTCGCAGGTGAAGCGTAGCAAGGGCCTGGGTCTGCTGGTAATCGAAATGCAGGGAAAGCCGAGGTGTTGTCGTATGCAGAGAAACGAAATGAGAGCAAGAAAAGACGCCGAGACGTGCCGAAGCGAGACGAGCGGCAAAGGAGACAAGTAGAAAAGAGAAGCGGCAGCGAAAGCGACGAGAAACGAGACGAGAAGCGAGACGAAGACGGAGAAACGAGAAACGAGAAGCGAGAAACGAGAGAAACCACAGCCGTCGACAGCACGTCCCGGAAGCTGGAGTGGACGAGGAACGAAGACGACGAGGCGGTGGTGAGAACGAAGAGGACGATGGGACGAGCGGTGGTGGTGGTGGTGAAGGTGCGTCCTGGGAGCAGCCAAAGGACGCTAGAGTGTCGGAGAGGGGCAGGCGGAAGGAGGGTGAGACGGAAGGCGGACTGGAGGACAAAGGAGGCCTGGCCGAAAGCGGTTTGGTGTGGGGAAAGGGAAGGCGGTTGGCGTTGGGTGGAGGGGCAGGCACGCTGTTTTAGCAGGAAAGCGCGGAGGTCGTCACAGCATCTTGCCAGGGGGGAAGGAGCGGACGAGCACGGAGCAGGATACGATGCAACGGCACAGAAGGGGCGACTCGGGGACACGGGAAGGGGCAAAGGACACGAGAACACGAGAACACGCATACTGCTTGCCTCGTACATCCACGCACACAGGGAAATGTGGGCAGGAGCGCCGGGATGTCCCATGCGAGATTGCCTTCCCAATATTATTTGCTCATTGCCTCTTTGTCACGGGTGATGGCAGGTTCGATTGGCGGACGGGAAAGGGCGAATGGCATCGCTCGCCCAGACCTGCCCATCCCGTCTCGAGACGCCCGCGGAAGGAGGAGAGGCTGGGTCCCACCCAAACCAAGGAAAACAGGTCCCCACCCCTGGCCCCTGCTGCTGTGGACAGCTTTACGCGCTACGACGTGTGCTTTCACTCCCCGCCGGAGGATCGTTGTGGCAGGCCGACGTCTCACCTGGCCGCCACGGGATCCATGACCCTTTGATATTGTGACGGGGTCGAACTGTACGGAGTACGACGTACATACTCGTACGGAGTACTCCATCTGTGCTTTGTATCCTTGTTGTGGGGCCAGGCCCACCTATCGATGGACAACGGCCCCTGCTTCACTCCCTTCTTTATTACATCGTCAAATTCAACGGCTTCTTCTCCTCCTTCCATACGCTCTATTCACAAACTACAAACTTTCTTCTCAGTCCCGCGTCTTGGGCTCTGACGACCGAGGTCGTTCGGTCAGCACACCCTTCCTCTCTTCAACGTCCGCTACCATGAACCCAAGACGTGGATCTGACGATCAGCGCGGAGAACTTATAACTTTGGTCTGGCCAACCCTCTTGCTGTGGCCACCGTCGTCGGTCCACCCCGACGTCGAGAACATGGAAAGAGGGCATCCACGCCCTTACGTGTCTCCCCCTGCACGACGATTGTCGCGGCAAAGGGCGCAGCGAGCCTGGGGGCCATTATGCAGTTCGTCTGCCCTCCCGCAGCTCCGACCTCCGCCAAGTGTGGAGGCAAGACCTGCTAGAGGGGGCTTTGCCGCCCTGTGAGTACACTTTCCGTTGGGTTCCGGTATTGTTCCATCGACACGTCCTGACGTTGCCCTGGCTGTCAGCCAGCACGCGAAGGCAATGGGCAAGCCAGCGGCACGCCACCAGCGCTATCTGAAGAAGATTGTCCGGTACCTGGCCGGCAAGGAGATGTGGGGAGTGGAATACCGCAAGCCGGAGCGACGATACGGCGACGGCGATGAGATTCACATCAACGCCTGCGTGGATGCATCATGGGCCGACGATGAAGACAACCGACGGAGTAGCTACGGGATCTTTCCTTCCAGCTCCCAGGGGCATCATCACGCTCTTGGATGTCGACGGAGCCCTGTCTGACGACTATGCCCTCATAGCAAAGAGAGAGCTTGATGTAGGTCCCGTTTTGCAGTGCCAGTATCGATTCTCCGGTCATTATCCACTTGGCGATGGAGCATAACATACCACTACGCATCTTAGGCGGTCTGACAGCAGCAGCACGCAGCGGAGATGCAGACAGTGATGGCACCACCGACGAGGCCGTCCTCCATGTCCTCCTCGGGTCGCTATTGACTACATACGCGGAGCAAACAGCGCTCCTAGACGAGGGAGATGGCATTTCCTTCCGGCAGCAAAAGGGGTGAGCCGCTCAACTTGTCCCTGTTGTTGCTCGGTACGAATTCGAAAGGAAGCAGCGTCGAATTTGGACGAGGAATTGCCAGAGCCAGACCGACGGAAGCATGGTGCTATCTAAGCGGCACTGGCAGAGAACAGGACGTACGACAGCTGCACACGCCGCGCCGAATTTTCTTGACCCGGATGCCTATGGAGAGATTCTATTCGGTAGCCGAACGATGTCGCTGGGTTTGGCAAGCTGTTCGACGCAGAGCGCGTCGCACGTACCCAATCCTCAAACACTTCCGCAAAGCCTGGAAAGCAAATGGTGCGCGCCTTTGGCTGCTAAACCCAGAGGTTATTTTGGCGGCGGGCCGTGCCCTCAACCGGAGCACGGAGTTCTCGAGCACACATCTCAAGGAGGCGCTCGGGTATCTCCAGATCCGCTGGTCGATGAAGACGCCTTTGGTGAGGACGAAGGAGGAAACGAGAACGGCGAGACGGGTGTCTTGAGCATGTCGTGACGGTGGAGGCCGTTCCGCACGTCTTGTTGATTGCATTACAAATTTCTTACGCCCTATGTTTGCGGTGCCTTGTTTTCTGAGTTTTCCCGCTTCCCAAGTTCTACAATCTGGTAGCAACTCAGGCGCTTTACGCAGGATGCTGGACGAAGACAAAGGACGACGATGCAGGACGACAATAGGGGACGACTTGGAAGCCCGGGGATGTCACTTGAGAACGAGGATAAGCCTGTGATAGGTTGGTAGCCTTCAAAATCAACGAGGCGTATACGAGTATGAAAGGGATATGTTCCGAGTGTTGAGGCCGTAAGAACGCGTAAAGAGTGTTTGGCGATGGACAGTTGCAGGTGCGTTAGTGCGCCTTCTTAGCGCTCGCCGGTCGGTCTCGATTGCGGGACCCCACTTTTATCCATTGCTGCCCTTGATTCGCGCCTCACCGCCAAAAAAATCGGCCCCACCAGGAAATTTTAATGGCAGAAAAAGTGAAAATACTCCTCCGGTAGGAAGGAGGGAATCGACGCACTTCATAGAGTACGAGCCCGGAGCACACCCAGAGACGCAGCCAAAAGCCAAAGCAACACCTGCAACCCGACAAACCAACCAACCAATCTCTCCATGCCTGCAACCATGGCAGCAAAGGCTGGCGAAAGGGTGGCCCGCCAAAAGGAGCCACTACGGTCCGATGCCAGCTCGCCTTCCCGCGCTCCTGACGACGACGAGTCGGATAGTCTCGATAGTGACCAGCCGCGCAAGAAGCGCCGTGTACGACACGAGGCGGGCGGAGAGGGTGATGGCAGCGAGGAGGCGGAGGACGATGACGAGGAGGGCGGCGTGAGTGGCAGCGACAGCTCAGAGGACGCAGGCTCGTCCCCGGACAGCGAGCACGAAGACAGCGAAGACGAGAATGCACACCAACAACAACGACATCTGCCCGGCCTGCTCCCCAAGGCTGCGGTGCCCATCTCCCTCTCTTTCAGCGCCCCGTCTCGCGTGCGCCGCCGGGATCCGGTCGACAGCAAGGCCGCCGCCGCCAAGCTGGCCGTCGATGCGGCCGTCCGGGCAATCAGCAGCAGTGCTGGTGCAGCCCCCTCCCCCTCCCCCTCCTCCTCCTCGGCACATGGCCAGCAGCACAGCTCGACAGCCCCCCCTCTCGCCGCGCCGACTGACCCGGACACAAACTTTGACGCTATCAGCGTGCGGCCGTGGCTCGTCCAGTCGCTCGCCAACATGGCCATCCGCCGGCCCACGGCCATCCAGAAGGGCTGCATCCCTGCCATCCTGCAAGGCCACGACTGCATCGGCGGCAGCCGCACCGGCTCCGGCAAGACGGTCGCCTTTGCCGTGCCCATCCTGCAGGCGTGGTCGGCCGACCCCGGCGCCATCTTTGCGCTGGTGCTGACGCCGACGCGCGAGCTGGCGCTGCAGATCTACGAGCAGTTCATGGCCATCTCGGCGCCGCAGCCGCTCAAGGCGCTGCTGGTGACGGGCGGTGCCGACATGAGCGCGCAGGCCATTGCGCTGGCCAAGCGGCCGCACATTGTCATTGCGACGCCGGGCCGCCTCGCCGACCACATCCGCACGTCGGGCGAGGACACCGTGGGCGGGCTGCGGCGCGTGCGCTTTGTCGTGCTCGACGAGGCCGACCGCCTGCTGGCGGCGGGCGACGAGGGCCGCAGCAAGTCAGCCACCGGCAGCATGCTGCCGGACGTGGAGACGTGCCTGGGGCAGCTGCCGCCGCCGACCCAGCGGCAGACGCTGCTGTTCACGGCGACGGTCACGCCCGAGGTGCGCGCGCTCAAGACGATGCCCCGCAGCGCCGAGCGGCTGCCGGTCTTTGTGTGCGAGGTGGAGACGCATGCGCCGGCGGTGCCGGCGACGCTGCGGCAGACGCACCTGATGGTGCCGGTGACGCACCGCGAGCACTACCTGCACACGTTCCTCAGCACGGCGCACAACAGCGCGCTGCCGGCGGTGATTGTGTTTGTGAACCGCACGGCGACGGCGACGTACCTGCACCACCTGCTGCGGCTGCTGGGCCACCGCGTGACGGCGCTGCATGCGCAGCTGCCGCAGCGGCAGCGCACAGACAACCTGGGGCGGTTCCGCGCGGCGGCAGCGCGCATCCTGGTGGCGACGGACGTGGCGGCGCGCGGCCTCGACATCCCAGAGGTGGCGCTGGTGGTCAACTACGACGTGCCGCGGGCACCGGACGACTACATCCACCGCGTGGGCCGCACGGCGCGTGCGGGCCGCAGCGGCGAGGCGGTGACGTTTGTGGGCCAGCGGGACGTGGACCTGGTGCTGGCGATTGAGGCGCGCGTGGGGCGGCGGCTGGAGGCGTGGGCCGAGGACGGCGTCAACCTGGAGACGCGGGTCACCCGGGAGGCGCTCAAGGTGGTGGGCGAGAAGAAGCGGGAGGCGCTGCTGGAGATTGAGGAGAACCGGGAGGTGGGCGGCAAGCGCAAGCGAGGCATGCAGAAGCTGCGCGCGACGTGACACGGGGGCGTGATGGGGCCTGGGAGGGGGGGGGGGGGGGTGCACGCGAGAGACAGAGAGCGCATGTTTCCAAGAAGAGCAGGAACCGGGGCTTTTTGAGGCCAGGAGGATTATCAATTCTGCATACAATTATCTGAGCAATTTTGAATCACACACAAACACACACACACGCCGGTGTCGGCACGCGATGCCACGGCGTGTTTTCTGTTTTTGATGCATCCTCCGCCTCCTCTGCCTCCTTGTTCCCCCCTTCTACTCTTACCCTGGCAGCCCCCGAGACAAGATCAAGCGAGATACCAAATTGAAACCGAGCAATGTATTGGTTCTCTTTTGTAAGCGAGTTTGGCGTTTATGGCAGAAGCAGGTATCGCCAAAAGCCACTCTTACCATCTCCAACCGCCACGCCGTGCCGCTCTGAGCTCCTCGAGACCGAAATTAGGACTTTTTTCTGACGACGCTTTTCATTGGCCTAAACTCCTGTAAATGACCCACTAGTACAAAAAAACTACATACGGCTCCCGACCAAAACCAAGTACCTTACCGGTCCCCAAGCAATACCATTTGTCTCAACTTCACAACGCGCAACATCGTAGCCGGTCGCATCCAGTGATGACTTTCTTTTTTTTTTGCCGTAAACAATACTCTGAAATATCTTTTTGAAAGGCGGATTTTTTTGGAGTTTAATTCACATGATCACGTCACGCGTGGTACATGCGTGTACCTGTAGCCTTTTGTCGCGTCAGAGTAGAGAGCACCCCATAAAAAAAAGTCATAATTTCGGTCTCAAGGAGATAAACCGCCTGCCGGGAAGGCCACGAACGAACTCTCACATTTGTTGTTTTTTTCGTTTCCAGGTTTCAGCACGTTCACAAGGCACGAGACGAGTTTACAGACAAAGAAATCCATACGTTGGACGCCGTGGGCTTCGTCACAGACAGGAGACAACGGCATGCGGGCGAGCAGAGACATGTTTTTACATGATCGGGGGTTTTTACATGAACATTTTTTTTTTTCAAGGGATTACTCACGTGGGGGAAAGAAAGACAAAAAAGACCCCGTTCTCGAACTCTCTCCTACATGCTTTTTTTTCCTGTTTTGCTCTCACTCATTCTTTCCTTGCTTCCCTTTTTCTTCTCTCCCCCTCTCTCCCAGCACCTTTATGGGTTCGCCTCCGGCAAAGAAGCGAGAGAGAGGGGCGATGCTCAAAGAGGAAAGAAAAAAGATGCTTCGTCCTCTGGGCTGGGTTGAGACAGCCGTCCCTTGACCGCCTTTTTACACCAGGCCAGGAGGGTCTCTTTCTCGGTCAGGAAGTCAGGAAGTCAGGAAGTCAGGAAGTGGGATCTGGCTGTCTCGTCCCACATTTTCGTTAATTCCCCCTATTGCTTTCCGGTCGTGGTCCGTACTTCGTGCTCTCTTCGCTTCCTTGCTTCTCCCCAGTCTTTTTTTTTTCAGCTGCCCGGGACAACAAACATCGACTCATTCAGAGGCCCATCTGCAAGGGAGGCACGTCGTAATAAAAGGTGTCTCTCATCAGTGGGACGCGGACGCAGTGCTCCATAATACGGAGTGCATACATACAGAGTACTACAGTTTTGTTGGGCCTGTCTCACGTTTGCACACGTGCACAGGACCCCAAGGCAATTGCATGGCAATGCATCCACTTTACGACTCTCCCTCACCGTCTCTTTTGTTTTGTTCTGCCTGGCGGCGGAGAAAGGGGGAGGGGCCCATCCCATCCCGTTGGGACTTGCCCGACATGGCCACATCACAACATGGCGCTGTGGAGTGCGTCGTAGAGTATTACTGGTTGGCCTTTCTCGAGGGTGACTCAAGGGTGACTCTTTTTTTGTGTGTTTTTGTTTTGCTTCCTTAGGGTGACGGGGGCGCGATTCTGGATTGGTTGAGCCATGTGCTGTTTTCTTTTCTTCTTTTCAGCCTTTCTCTTTTTTCTTTTCTTTTCGTTCACCGTTTTGATGTTGTCGTCTCCAACCCCCCCTCTTTTTTTTTTTTTTTTTTTTTTTTTTTTTTTTTTTTTTTTGCTTTGGCACTATTCTGCCAATGCGAACCCCTTCTCCCCCCGTTCCCCCCTTTCGTGGATTTCATTTTTTTTGTCTCATCCCATAATCATTTGTGTTGCCAACGCATCACGCACTCGTATTTGCTGCTTGCTGCCTGCCCCCTTTTTCTGCATCCACAGCAGCAGGCATTCGTCAAATTTCCCGCCCTAATAAAGCACTGTGGCTTTTACGACAAACGACGAACACTCCGAGTGTCTTACACGCAAGGGACGCGTCGTATTACGACGTGAAAATAAGCGGCGATTGGATAAAAACAAAAACGCAAATCGCCGTGAGGGATCTCCACAACAAAACTCTGTGAAGAACAGTCACAGGTGCCTGAAGCAACTTAAAAGTCAATCCAGCCTACGACGAGCGTACGGAGTACGTACGAGTAGTGGCCCGCTGGATGCTGGAATGCTCGCATGGTTGTGTGGTTGTGTGGTTGTGTGGTTGTGTTGGGGCTCTACACAGCCCAGTTTCGTTTTGCTCGGTGCCTTGTGAAAGACCCGTGTTTCGGCCACGGAGTTTATCGTTGGACCGGTCAGCGGAAATGCACAGCTTGGGGGAGGAGGGGTCTGGCCCGCAGCCTGCCTGCCCGACGCGACCCAGCTGGCTGGAACCACCGTATTAGTGGGTCAAAGGAACGGGAACGGAGATGGGAGAGTGACGAGCTATGATTGGCCAGTTTTCGAGCAGCGCACCCCCCGCCCTTCGCTCACACTCGCTTACTACTCCGTACTCGCACGTCGTAATACTCGCATACGTCGCATACGTCGTAGTATCTTGCACAGCCTCCGTCCAAAACAGGGGAACCGCCCGACGGTGAACAAGGGTCTCGACCTTTGTTCTTTGTTCCTACGCGTGCTCGTAAGCTCGCCATATTGGTCGTTTGAGGTTGTATTGCCCGAAAAGGGGACTCTCCGGGTTCTGAGGGTCATTCCCCTTGTGAGACAAGACGTGTTCAAAAGACGAGCGCCCGCCGGCCCCTTGTACGGCGTATGATCAGTGGGGAGAGAGGGAACAACCGGTCGTGTGGCCTGCCCCAGCACGAAACGGAGGAGGGGGGCCGAGGCAGGTCGCCGTGGCAATTGCTCAGAAAGCCAGGGCTCAAGTCAGGCAAAGTCGGAAGAAATCCGATGCAGCGCAGAACGGGATTTAGAGTTTGGGTATGTTGGGGAAACGGAGGAAAAACGGAGGGAAACGGCAGCGAAATAAAATGGCGATAATAACGGAAGGGGAGGAAGGAAGGAGCCTACTCCGTAGCATTTGTCAGAATTGCTTACGAGCGCGAGTATATAATACTGGACGGTGCAGTTCCGGCCGGCTTTTAGCACAAAGTCCGTTTCTTCCTTTCTTGTGGGCCCCGTATTACCCAAGAAAGGAAAGAGAGATGACAAAACGGCGGAACGAGAACGAGCATTGCATGCGAGAGCGATACGAGTACGACGGAACAGAACACTCGCCGGTGCCTCGGAGACACCGCGCTCGGTTCGGGTTTCCTGCCATTGATCGACCACTAACACAAAGCGGCCGATCATTTTCACAAAGGGGGAAAAGGCACTACGGAGTACGTCGTACGTCGTACGCACGCGATTGCGGCTTAAGAAAGAACGAATTATTCATCCGTCTGATACGCGTGCGAGTCGCCGCGACGAGCAGCAGTCCTAGGCAGAAAGAAGAAGGAGAAAAATAAAACAAAAAGGAGACAGAAAAGAAAAGAGAAAGAAAAAAAAATGAAACCGAAACCAATGAAAATAGTGGCTGAGCTGGCCGCCGCGTCGCTTGGCTGTGTCCAGGGGGCCAGCCTAGAAGGAATAGAAAAAGAGTCACAAATCGCACAGACGAACAAAAGAAAGAAAAAACTTTAAAAACGAAGAGTAACAAATTGCAAAGGCACAGCCCTCGCAAGCACAGGCGGGAGACGCGAGCGATGCTTGTAGTTTCCTCTTTGGGCAGGATTGAGCGAAAAGGGCGTGGCTTCGGTCGGGGCTTCTTGTAAGGCCGGAGCTGCAGGGGGGAGGGGGGGGGGTGTTCTCGGGTTCTCTCCGCCAGTGCATGTTATCTAAGCGAAAGCAAGAAATATTCAGAAAGGAGAGGCTACGGTGGCTGCTGCCAAAGAGTCATCAGGCAGCGCGTCCCGCTATCTCTAAGGGGGGGGCTTGTGCACAGCGCAGGGATGAGGAATTAGTGGGGTCGGTCCAGCCCTACAAGCACGAGCACGAGTACGACGTAATACAGGCCAGGCCACTGGTGAAAACGGGGCGAGGATGAAAACGGGGCCCAACGGAGAGTCGGGCAAATCGGAGGAACTGAACACCCATGCGACGCAGATGCACAGATGGAAGGCGGAGGCGCGACGTACGACGTATCTTACACTCTTCTTCACTGCCCCCTTGATGTGGAGGAAGAGACATTGATCTCAGCCTGCTAAAGAACCGAAAAGAATTGAAAAGAAAAGGGGTCAGTGCACACAGTCCGTTTCTTGGACACGGGGAATTGGGTTGTTTGGAGTACGTCGTAAGGAGTACTCCGTAAACAGATCTTTTAAGATTACGGGCCTTTTGATACCAAGAATAGCCCCGGGCAAGGGGGAGGAGGAAGACAAGGCCGCAAGGCCGCGCAAGGCTGTCGTGTCGCGTCCGACTGCTGTGACAGATGCCTGGCGGCATCTCGTCCAGGCTCCTATGCTATGCCAAACGAGGATACGAGGATACGAGGATACGCGGATACGAGAGACCCTTTCGAACAAACGTGGAACGTGGGGATGGGAGAAAAGAAGAAGAGAAGGATCAGCAAGGCTTGGGTCCTGACGAAAAGGCGGGCTGTGCGGACGCGGGGGGGGGGGGGGGGGGGCCAAGCAAAAAAAAAAGAAAAAAAGAAAAAAAAAAAAAACAAAACAAAACACCCATGCAAAGCAACA
>JADHKO010000141.1:62150-82856 GCA_019925425.1 Ophiostoma pallidulum
GCCCCCCCCCCGCCCCCCCGCCCCCCGCCCCCCGCCCCCCCCCCCCCCCCCGCCCCCCCCCCCCCCCCCCCCGCCAGGCAGAAACGAAAGGGAGCAGCAAAGAAGCTTAAAACCAGTGTACGAAATACGGAGTACTCGTACAAAGCGCCGCGGAAACGGGGCGCAACCCCAATCTGCCATGCGAAGCCGGCACTCGCATCGTAAGAGGGAAAGGTTGAATTCCCTGTCTCGCGTTGCTCCGCGACGCTTGATACGTCTAAGCCCCGTTGTCCTTTTGTTTTTGTTCTTTTGTTCTTTTGTTCTTTTGTTCTTTTGTTCTTCCTTCTTCCCACCGTTTCCTGCTGTCGGGGGGTTGTCCTGCCCGACTCGCGTTTCTAACCGGATGGGGATTGCGAGACACTGTTGTTTGCGAGAGCGAAGAGCGAAGGAAGGGTGTCTGTCTGTTGGATGGAAGTGCGGAGTTACAGGATATACGGAGTAATGCAATTGGCGGAGCGTGTGACAGCTCCCTCGGATCCAGGCACCATCATTTTTCTTCTTGGGCCGGCCTGGTTGTTGGCTTTCCGTTGACGAGAACGTCATACTCCGTACGGCAGAATGTATTGCGACGATCGATTGATGACGTAAAAGAAGCTTCGAGGAGAAGAGGGTCGTCGCCTTGTTCTTGTCGTATACGAGTACGCGTCTGTGGTATACTTTGTAGCCAATCTGCCGCGTCCTCTCCAATTGAGAAAAAAACAAAGACTGTAGCAAAGGTGGGACGTATCTCGCAGTGTAAGCTACGGAGTTTCCTTTTCTATTCCGTTCCATTCAACTCTTAAACTTTCCTACGAGTACAGTACGCCGTATGGAGTACTCCGTACGGAGGTGGGAACCGCGTTTAGTGATCTTTGTTTCCCCTTGTTGCCCCGGTTTCTCTAAAGCTGGGGTGCGTAGAAGGTGCTGGCAACAAATAGAACGGACAGGTTTGTCAGAGGAGAGACGCAGCGGGGGCTGGCA
The DNA here is from genome assembly GCA_019925425.1 of Ophiostoma pallidulum. Classification (NCBI taxonomy): domain Eukaryota; kingdom Fungi; phylum Ascomycota; class Sordariomycetes; order Ophiostomatales; family Ophiostomataceae; genus Ophiostoma; species Ophiostoma pallidulum. The sequence continues at coordinate 63,150 of JADHKO010000141.1, forward strand.
GGGCGGCTCGCTTCCGTTGCAGCAAGCAGAAGCAGACATCATTCCTGCTTACTTTGCATATATCCGCTCTCCTTCCGAGTGATTCCCAATAACGTCGCAGCGGGCTGCGGGAACGATCGACAGGCCGCCGCGGTTGGTTCGTTCTTTCTGGCAGCCAGAAACGCGGGAACGCAGGATTCGAAATCAACGTCGCAGCGGCGGCATAAGACCAAGTCATCAATTGTGTCGTCATTCTGCATCATCCCGTTACCGGCTCCTTCTTGTCTCTTTATCTGCCACTTTGCATCAAGAGGGAGGGACTGCATTGGAATCAGGGATGAACGTCGTAGCAGAGATAAAGACAAGCCGAAGATGGCAAACTGAGCTGCTCTGTCGCTTGCAACTCGGACAGATTCACATGCATCTGGCAAACACCGCCGCGGAAAGTACGTCGTGGACTTTGGAGAGAAAAGATCCCCGGCGAAGCAATACATTGAATTGAAATCAATCCAAAAACCCCGATGCGAATAACTGTGACGGTGTGTACGGAGTATTCCATGCGATTGAGCGCCTTTTCCTGGGGTCTGGACGCCTTGTTTCTTCTTCTTCGCACACACGCTGGCGTCATCGATCGTCGCCGGAAAGAAGAAAAACAGGTATTCGGTAGCATGCCGAAGAGACGCGGAGAAAACGGAGTCGGGCACAACAAAGGAGAGAGAGGGAAAAGAGCGTGACAGGGTCGCCGAGAAAAAGGCGGCGCGGTGCGCGACGGTCGTGGCTCGGCGACTGCGTCGTAGAGGAGGGGGGGTCCGTCTTACTCACCGATTGCGCCGTATGCCGTTCTTTCTCCTGCACCGCCGAGGGAGGTGCGCGTCGCAGTCAGCATAACGGCGCAACAAAGTACGGACACGCAGAACAATGCACAACGACGTAATGATGTACTCCGCGCAGCGTGTTGCAGTGTTTCTGTAGGCACGGAAATACGGGAGTGACAAGCCCACTATGGCCGAGCGTAACGGAGGGATGGGGGTCCGTTTGGGACTTTCCAGCGGCATTATTAATGAAACGCCCCTGGTGCCTACGCGTGACCGCAGGCTCTTGCCAGCTCGGCACGGTATTGCGGTGCTAGCCTCGCTCCTTCTGCCTTTTTTTGTCAGCCCCCCCCCTCCCCCCCCGTTTTCCGCTTCCTTCTCGCGTCCTGGGATGACATATCCTTTATGCTTGGGAATCCCGTTTCTCCGACCACGCCCTCCCCACCGCTACCCCCCCCCCCCCCCCACCACTGCCTTTGTGCCCTTGTTAGTGCCTGACGAGGCAGCAGCGAAAGAAAAAAAAAATGGACGTGGCCTGTCACCTTTCGAAGTACGACGTACGTCGTACTCGTACGTCGTACTCGTGGAGAGTGTTCTGGCCGACCCCGAGGCAGCACCGTCAAAACTGCGAGTCCGAGGCTCGTTCCAGGCTCGTTCCCCAGTTTACTACGCCCACCCCCCTCGCACCCCTCCCCCCCCAGGGCCTTAGGCCTTACTGCTTGGTAAACCCCGGTCGCCGGAGAGTGCGTTTGTCAGGTTTGTGAGGGCGGAACGGGGCTTTTGGCTCGAAAATACGGTGGAATCGGTCGGGGCGACGCAAGACTGCGCGCAAGGGAAGAAAGCGAAACCGACAATGCGAGCCCTGCCACGCGCTCTTTCCCATACTCTCCGTCGTGAGTGCAGTGAGCATCGCGCCTCGTAGTTAAGAATGTCCTGTCCGCCCCGTCCTGTTCCATTTAGTTTTCCTCTTCCCTCCCCCTTCCACTTCCTTTTTACTCTCATCTTCTCATCTTCTCATCTGCTCATCTTCTCATCTACTCGCAACAGAATCACCACCATCAGCTCTTCCAATCTTTCCCTCTCTGCCATCCTGCAACCTCTCTTCAACCCTTCTCCTCTTCATCTACTTTTCCCCTGATGACCATCTGCTCTGAATTACATAATACGACAGCCAGCAGGGTTGCCCAGTCACACACGCCCCTGCAATAAAGGAAGGAAGCCCGCGGAGCCGAGTCCCCAGTCCATTGGAATCTTCTCGCCCCTTCAGCTCAGCACGCCTCCAGCCGGCCTAAGCCAAACCACCGAGAGCCGCCCCACAGCAGCAGCCGCCGTTCCGCAATCGGGTCTTCGGTTTTCACCATTTTTTTTCTTTGGCCCTTTGAGTCACACACTCGACCGTGTCACAGAGTGGACCATACATAATCTCAACCACACCTATTTCACCATTATTTTTAGAGAGTCTTTTCTCTCTCTCTTCTCTTACACAATGTCTACAACAACAACCACCTCTGCCTACGTCTCTTACAAGACGCCCTCCTTCCTCGCCGCCCCCCAACGCAAAACCATGAGCATCACACAAACATACTTTCTGGCCCACAAGGCCCGGGCGAAGCTGTCCTCGCAGGCGGCCCGCCCTGATCACAACCTGCGGCTGCTCGTCGGCCACGCCAACCTGCTGGACACCCTGATGCTGGAGCTGGCCGATGCCGAGCGCGAGCAGGAGTCGTGGTTCAACCAGTCGGTGCGCGGTGCATCCCAGCAGCAGCAACAGCAGCAGCAGTCACAACTGCAACAGTCCAAGGCCGACCGCCACGTGCAGTGGGCCGACGCCGCCATCGCCGAGGTGCCGGAAGAGGACGACTGGCAGGCGGAGGATGCCGACGACTCGGACTCCAGCTCCGACGCCGACAGCGTCTACAGCGAGTCGGACGACGAGGACACGGAGTCGTCCATGGAGGAGGACGACGACGAGGACATTCTGATGGCCGACGCTGCACCGCTGCGCCGCGTGTCGTCAAGCAAGAGCGTTGTTGTCGTTGTTGAGCAGGCGGCGTCATCATCATCGGCCACCGCCTACGCACAACAAGACGAAGACCAAGACGACGAGTACGACGAGGACGAGGAGGCCCACCACGCACATCTGACCCTCACCCGCTCCTCATCACACTCCACGTCGGCCGCGCACATGTCGTCGCCGCCGGAGCTGGTGATCGAGGAGGACTCGGACGTCTCGTCGGACGACGAGTCGATGCCGCCGTCGCCGCCCGTCGTCACGCTGCAGAGCTTCTCGGCGTCCGGCCGGGCCGCCGCCGTGTCGAGTCCGACCAAAGCCGCCGCCGCCACCATCTCGCTGCTGCCCTCGCGCACAAGAGCGACCACCACAATCACGCCCGTCTCGCCGGAAGAAGTAGACAACGAAGAAGACGAAGTCGATGCCTTTCACGACAGCACAGCCCACTACTACCTGCCGCCACGCAATCCGGCAAGGTTGATGACGGCGCTGTCTGTGTACTGATCTCCAACGAGCAGCAGTACACACACACTCCCCACACACACAACAAAAACAAATAATGTCGATAAAAACGAAAAGCATCCTTCCCTTGCTGTTTCTTCTTGCGGGTCTCTTTTTTGTTTTGCATGGCGAAAAGGCGGGCTCTCTATACCACTTTCCACTTTTTTCTTTTCTTTTCCCTTCTTCTATTCCCTTTATTCTTTTATCATCAAAAGAAAGCGATCTTGGAGTTCTTGTTTCCCCCATTTCATCTAGATATAGTGTCACCACTCACACACAGAGAGAGATAGTTAATGACGGCGATGACTCTCTTCGGACCAGGGTTTTCCATTTTTTCTTAGATAGTTTCTCCATCTCCCCTCTTCTGCGAAGAGAACCAAAAATAAAAAAAAAGGCACCGCACTCCTTCGATCGCGAATGATCGAGGTCGAGCGTCGTGCTTTTCTCCATACAAGAATGAACCACTTTCCCACAAACAATAAGCATTTTGCCCAATCTCTTGCAACTTTGTGTGAACAAATAAAAACAATCGTGTCTTTTGATTTTGCTAGTGCCACGTACGCTGTGTTGTTTTACTTGCTTCCTTTTTCCTTCACCGACATTTGCGTCGTTCTTCCTCCTTGGCACGCGCCCCTCTGCGCTGTATGGAGTACATGTGCTCTCTCCCTTGCAGCCCTGAAACGGCCTGCGGCCGCGTGGCGCGCCCTCTTTTTTTATTTTATTTTATTTTGCTTTTCCTGAAAATACCTCGCTCTCTCGCTCTCTCTGTTGTTCATGATGCAGCAGCGCACGAGACGAGAGATAACCAGGGAACGGCGGGACGGCCAAGAAAGCGAGAAAGTGGTTAATTAGGCGCCTGCCGGAGTCGCAGAAAGGTTGACATGCAGCATCCCGATTTGATGGATGGCGAGATACGGGGCCAAGATAAGATACCATCGTTGGGCACGATGATGAGAGCGAAACTGCATGTGTTGAAAGGGAGGGGAGGGAGGGGGGAACCGACGATAAAAGATAAAAAGCGGGGCCGCGACCAATTGACAAGACGAGGAAGTGCAGGAAAAAAGAAAAGAAAAAGAAAGGCAGATAAGAGATAAGAGATTAAAAAAGGGGGGAGAGAGTGCGATAAGATAATGTCTATTCTGACAGGTTTTTGCCCCCTCCTGCGAGGAATCGGGCCCCTCTTTTTTGACTCATCGTGACCCGGAAAGGCGCGCCCTTTTTTGTGTTTGCCATTTGGATCTCGGTTCTTTGGTCGGCTACAAAAGCGGAAGGAAAAAGAGGGAGGAACAAGCAGGACAGGACACGGGGCCGACGAACGACGGCGATATCCCAGAGGGAGAAAAGAAGGGCACACGGACAGTTCCCCCTTCTCCCTCTTCCCCCTTCTCCCTCTTCCTCCTCTTCCTCTCCCGCCTCCTGTCTCCCCGTCGGGTCCCCCGGCTAGTTTCTGTTCTTTCCTTTCTTTCTTTCTCCCCTCTCCTCTGTCTTCTCTCCCCATACGTCCAACCAAGAGCTTGTCAGATGGCTTCTGACAACAGCCCAGCTCTCTCTCCTTCGCTTTGTTCGCCCCGTCCCCTCCTGCAGCTCTCACTCGTCCATGAGTAATCTAATCAGTGGCCCATTCATCGATTTACTCCGTACCGTACTAAGAAAGAAACAGTGGAGAAGGGGGGGGGACCAGTTCGTCACAAACTGCGTGGTATGATTACCTGGTGAACTGATGAATTGATGACCTGATGAAAGCCTTTAACGACGCTGAGGGGGTTGTGTAATCTGCTTCACAAGATCGGATCTATCTTCCCCTCCGTAGCTCTTTGCTGCCTCGGTTTGAGGCAATTGGTCCAGACATCCCCCCCTCACCTCCTCTAGCCTTCCTGCGTCCCTGCGTTTGCGCGTTCTCGTCCTCGTAAGATGGCTCTCTGCTTCGACGAAGCGGGGTTGCCCGGTCTGTGTTTGCCGTTCTTTGAGCGAGCTCATTCATGCTCTTTTGGGAGCTCTTTCTGGGGACGACGAGCATCAACAACAAAAATAGCTCCAAAGTAATGGGACCCCTCTGCGCATGCTTCGTATTTGCGACAGGCCTTCCCCGTTGAAGGCTGTCAAGCGTGCTTGGCAACGGTGGGCACAAAGAAGTCCCCCCGTCAAGCAAAACCTAATACGAGATACATACGGCCGGACTATGGAGCACGAGGAGAAAGCCAGGCAGCCAGGAATAGAAACAAATACGAGTACTCTCATGCGCGTACGCGACGAGCCTACAGAGAGAGAGAGAGAGAGAGAGAGAGAGAAAGAGAAAGGAAGCAAAGACAGAGAACACAATGGCCCTGTCCTGGTCAACTCGCAAGGTTCTCTCCCGAGCCTCCGCAAACCGGGGCGAGAAGGAAAGGGGAAAAAAAAAAGGGGGGGGGAGAGTACGGATCTTGTTCGCCCCCGGTACCGCATTCCGTTCCCGGACGCGGCCGTTTCGGGCGGGAGAAGGAATGCAGCCTCCTGGGAAATAAACTACGTCAACCGCATCCTAAGAGAACTGTGCTGTGTCCAGTGTTTCCGGTGCCTTCCTGTACTCCGTACTCGTTTTGTATCTTACGTCGTACTCCGTAGCAACCCAAAAAAAGGGGGAGGGGGGACAATGACGCAAGGCAGTCCTGAAAAGAAGAAAAAAACGGGGTCCCGAAGTCCGGAGTTCGCTGTTAGTGTTGTTTTTCTTTCCTCAAACCCCAGTCTCCCATGCTGCACAGTATCTTGCCGGGCAACGGAAGGGCAAACCCCGCAGCCCTGCAAATCAGACCACAGCTCAGCTCAACAGTATGCTGCCACGCGCTCGACGAGGAGGAGGTAAAACAAAGGGGAAAAGGGGACGAGAGGAACAAAGTGACCGTTGGACGGCGTCTTGCCCCTGGCCGACCAGATCGCGATGACGGCGAAGCGCGTCCTCGTTGTGATCCCTGCGGAGCCTGCAGCCGTCGAATGAGGATTCAGGAAAGGGGAGGGAGGGGGGCAGAATAAGCTAAAAGGGGTGCCAGAGAGTGTATTTCTCAGACCACCATCCGTCAGGCCATGCCGTCATAGTACGAGAAGGGAGCATTGCACGAGTCGCAGAGCCTGGGCCCTCATGGACGGGGAAAGGGGAAGAGAAAAAAGAGAAAAAGAGAAAAAAGACAAGTCGATGCCTGAAAACCCACCCCTTTCTCATAAGCCGTTTTCCCATCTCATACGACGTACGACGTACGACAAGAGGTTGCATTGAGGGCATCTTTCTCTTTGACCAAGCTCGCCTTTGTGTAACGCACATTGAGAACGAAGACGGACAGAGAAAGGGATCGACAGCGGACAGGTCGGGAGCGAAGCGTTCCAAAGAGCAACACCGCGCGATCCGGCGGGCTGGATGATTGACGTTGGGAGAGAGGGGAAGCACGGGTTATGTTCATGTGGACGATTTCGTTGCTGTTCGCGCACACCCCTTTCCACTCTCTCGACCGTTGTTCTCACACGCCCCCTCCACCTCGAGAAACGGAGCTGCAGGGAAACCTTGGGTAGACGGGAGCCGTGTCACAGGCCGGGTCGATCCAAGAACGGGGGGGCTCGTCAAACTCCTTCTTTTGTCAAACACGTCAAAAAAACTCTTCGCAACGAAGAAGACAAAAAGTGGAGGGGGAGGAGCCTCGGGCTTTACGCTCTCGCCGTCTGTACCCGTTGTCCGTCCGGCTGCGGCGGAAGAAAAACATCGAGCCTGTTTTTGGTCACAAGGCCATTTCATCCCCCTCCCCCCCCCTCCCCTCTTCCCCCATTCCCCGGGCTCTCGTTCCGTATGCTGTTCGCCTCTTCGCTCTTTGCACCTTTCCCTCCCCATTCGTTCTTTTGCTTCAACTCCGCAGCAGCCCAGACGCGGGACAAGGGGTGCCCTGGAAACGCGCGAACTACGGAGTACGTCGTAGGAAATAAGAAGAAGAAGAAGAAAGAAGACCCCCCTCCCACCCGGTCATCGCTTCTCGTAAAGCCCCGACGAAAACCGAGTTTGCCGGGGGAGCAATCCAGGAACAAAACAGCCACTGCGCATCCTTCAACGCCTTTCTCGTTTCGCCGCGCTAGAAGGTTGCACAGAAGCGCTAGAAAAACGCAGGCGGCGGCGATTTGCGAGCAGCACCGATGACGGCTTTGCGGGCTTCTCGTATTTTTTTTTTCTTTCTCTCCGTTTTTCTTCCAGGGTCTCCGTTTCCTCTGTTCGTATTCAAGACGCCGTCGAGAATCCCCTTGCTGGATGCTCCATCTTCAATGGCACAGGCGGGACGGCAGAAGCAGGACGAAGTGTCGGCCAAAAATACAGCGGACCGCCTGCACGTATTCTTGATGTAATGGCATACTCGTATGCATTCCGACACAAAGCGAGCCTTTTGGTTCTAGCCTCGCACGTTTCTCGGCATGCTGGGAGAGTTACATGCATTGTACGCAAAAGTCGTCAAAGGGTAGGAATGCCGACCCAGAGAATATGCCCCGGCGTTGGCTCGGCATCTGATTGTGCGCCGTTCAGAGCTGCACGGCCAGCCTCGCTGCTGCAGCGCCGACGAGCATGGCGAGCACCACCAGCAGCAGCAGTCGTCCGTCGTGGCCAAAACGGAGGCTTCCGTTACAGCTGTGATCCAGCAGCCAAGAAAACGACTTCGGAGGGGGGGGGGGGGGGTGAAAGGAGGCTGCTCCGTACTCAGACGTGGTAGTGGATGCTCCGACCGGACAGGGGCTGTCGTCGCCGGCACGCACTCTCCATCTTCCTGCTTTCCTTCCAGCACCGCGGCGATGGCGCACGGCTTTGCCAGTTCTCCGCCCCGGTCGATCAGGCCCGCTGCATCGCGGCGTAGGGTGAGGATCCCGTGCACGATCCGCCCCCCCTTTCCCCCTCCCCCCCAACGGCATCATCGAGGCGCCCAAACAAGGCGGCCGCGCTGCACACTCCGAGGCCAGCTGCTCGTCAGAGTCTCTCTGGACGTTTCCGCACCTCGTATCTTACTTGGCCGCTCGGTCGCTGCAGCCGCCGCGCTCGGGACAGATCTTGAACGTCGCCAGGAACAGCCCCTGAAAGGGCCCCTCGCGAGGGCCGGCCGTCTGGTGGTCGACAAGGGGAAAGGGAACCCGTAAGGAAACAGATTAGTCGACGGCAGAGAGACACGGCGCTCGTAGTTGTCTCGCAGTTGTCCCGCCGTTTTTTCATTTCCAAGGCGGAAAAGAAGCCGGACGCACTCTTCTCTTGACAGTCGTTGAGGGAAGGTGCCAGGCACAGCAGCACCTGCCTCCATGTGCTCGTTCCATTGGCTGGCCGTTGTTGACCTGTCGGGCTTTTGTCTGCCTACAGGTGCACGGACCACCTCATCACCACTAACAAGCTGGGAAGGCTGGCTGGTCGCCAGAGTGTATTAATAGTTGTCACCAGACTTTGGATGGCTGCCTGAGCGGCGCGCATACGTCAAGGAGGCGTCTTATTACTGTAGTTCTGCCGGGGCGTTCTTCCTGGGATGGGACAGCCGCTGAAGCAAAAACAAAACCAACAGCCTGCTGCTCTCTGGATAAATTCGCCAAGCGCTTTCCTCTCCTTTTTCCTCTTTTTTTCTTTTTTTCTTCTTTTTTTTATGTTTACCTCGGGACGTGGGACAGAGACACGATGCGTTTGCGAGGCTCGAGACGCTCGCTATCGGTCCTCCTCGCCTCTTTTTGGGGCGTCCTGCTTCTGGGGGCCGCGCCGGCCGGGGCTGTCGTGCTGCCGGCGGTGTCGCGCGCCGGGGCCGGTGATGCCGTCGATGCCTTTGATGCCGGCGGCGTGCAGCAAAAGGCACTCCTTGGCTACGTCGACCACGTCGACCACGTCGACGACGACGACGACGACGACGACGACGTCCGCGGCGGCAGCAGCGGCCGCACCGGCCTCCGCTGGACGGCCAGCGGCTTTGCCTCCCTCGGCGACTCCTACAGCGCCGGCATCGGCACCCACCTCGACGGCGCCAAGGAGGAGAGCTGCCGCCTCGGCCTCGGCGCGTACCCGGCGCTGCTGCACAGCGAGCTGGGCCTCCTCGATGTGACGGCGCCGACGACGCAGGGCCGCGGCGGCGGCAAGGGCGGCGGCCACGACACCGTCACCACGTTCCAGTGGCTTTCGTGCACGGGCGCCACCACCGTCGACGTCCTGGGCACAGCGCCGCCGCCGTCGTCGTCTCTGCTGTCCCGCCTCTGGCCGTTCTCTTCTACCCACTATTTCTCTCCCTGGCCCTCCTCCTCCTCCTCCGTCTCCTCCTTTGCCCCCCGCGGCCAGATCGACGCCCTCGCCACCGACCCGTCGACCGCCGCCCTCGACTTCGTCACGCTGTCCATCGGCGGCAACGACCTGGGCTTCTTTGACGTCATCAACGCCTGCGTCTTCCGCTTCTACGGCTACTACTCGGGCACCTGCGAGGCCGCCCTGGTCACGGCCGAGGCGCTGGTCGCCGCCTCGGGCGACGACGGCGACAACGGCGACGACCCCTTCTCCGCCCGCGCGACCGTCATCCTGCTGCAGCTGCTCGAGCGCGTCCGCTGGGAGAAGCGGCCGCGCTTCCGCATCGTCGTCACCGGCTATGCGCGCTTCTTCAACAGCGACACCGACCTCTGCGACCGCTGCTCCATGAGCGTCTGGTGGCACTACGGCAACGCCACGGGCATCCCCGCCAACGCCACCGACACCACGTACCTGACCCAGGGCCTGCGCCGCCGCATGAACGACCTGGTCGCCGGCACAAACCGCAAGCTCCAGCGCATCGTCGACGACGTGAACCGGCGGTTTACAGCGGCGGCGGCCGCAGACGAAGGGGGGGAAGAAGAAGACCAAGAGTCCAGTGCGCGGCGGCGGCCGTCGCCGCGCATTCTCTTTGTCGACTACGACGCCGCGTTTGACGGCCACCGCTTCTGCGAGCCGGACGTCGTCGAGCCCGACTACGCGCGGAACCAGACGTGGTTCTTCCTCCTCGGGGGCGCCGACAACGACGATGCCGCCGACGACAGAAAGAAGGACCATGCGGCGGCGCCGGCCTTCGCCACGCTGGACGCGTCGTCCCCGCTCGTGGATCCGGCGCAGTGCCGCGCACGCGCCGACGCCCGCGGCGACTGGGGCGAGCGGGCCCTGTGCGACCTCGTGCAGGCCCGGGCCGCCAACCCGCAGCGGATGCCGGCCGTCAGCGCCTCGGCGGATGCGGCAGCCGCCGCCCGGTACGGCGACGGCCGGCTGGCGGCGCTCAACTCCATGTGGTACGTGCCGACATACTACGGCAAGATTTTCCATCCAGTGAGTCTCTTTCCGCCTGCCCCCTATTCTCTGCTTTTTTACTTTTTCCTCTTTGAATGTGGCTCGTAGACTGACTCCGGCAGCGCTCTCATGGGCACAAGGCCATCCGGGACGCCATATACCGGGTGTGGGACGAGAACGGGGTGTAGTTTGTGTCCTTCTTTTGATCCGACCTGATATGATCTTCTTTTACCTTTTTTTGTTTCGTTTTCTCGTTTTCTCGTTTTTATGACTGTTATGATCGTTGATATCCCAGCATCTCCTGCTCAGCACCTTATTGCACCTTGCTGCACCCTGCTCTTGACCAGGAACAGACGAGCCTGTGTCTCTCGGCACTCCATTTACCGTCGCCAGATCCTCCCGCCCCCCTTCTATAGTTCCACACACCAGAACGATCAGTTTATCGTTGTCAATCGTACAATCAATTGCACTTGGCCCGCCGCCACTTGATGTCGTGATTTTCTTTTTGTTCTGAACCGCTGGTTTTTGTCTATTTGGGTATCTCCTTTCCGCCTCATCCTTTTGGTTGTTTCGTATCCGACCGCGTTCCAATGCATCGCTATGCCCGAGATGCTCCTTGTGTTTTCCTATAACCCTCTCTGTCCCCCCCCCCTTTTTTTGCAGTCCCAACTAGTTTGCAGAGAGAATCTCGGCCGCGTCCGGCGGCGCGCTCGTGTCGAGCTTGGTGTCGGCGAACCGCTGCGCCTCCGCCTCGCGCGCGGCGCGGTCCGCACGTTCCGCTTCCTTCTGCTTCTCGTGGCTCACAAAGCTCGCGTACCGCAGCGTGCCAAACATCACAATCACCATGAAGATGATGCCCAGCACCGACCGCCGGATCAGGACCCACCGCAGGCCCTCGATTTCGGAGCGCATCTCGCTGTTGAGCATGATTGTGATTTTGTAACTCAATTGTTGGATCTGAGCCGGGGGGGGGGGGGGAGAGAGGGGATTCTGTCAGTGACGGAAAAACAACAGTACAAAAGAAATGAAACAAAAAAGGGAGAAATTGGAGAGAGAAAAGGATGAGGAGGGAAAACCTACTGCACTCTCCAGCGTCTTGTGTTCCTCCCGGACGGCCATCTTCCGGTCGTTGAACAAGCCCTTGACCACGTCCGTCAGCGTCACCAGCTCCTGGTTGATCGACTGCCCCGCAATGTCCACCTCGCTCTGCAGCAGCGTGCGCTGCTGCCGCACCAGCTCGTCCGACCGCCGCCGGTTGTTGCGCACTTCGATGCTCAGCTCCGCGCACGCTGCCTTGAACAGGTACGCCTCGTTCTCCACGTCGCTCTTGCTGACGAGGCTCGATTGCGCCACGTCCAGGTGCTGCGCCAGCAGCGACCGCACCGCCTTCATCGCCGTGATCGCCTGCGCCTGCGTGTACCCGCCGGCCTCGAGCTGCTTCACGAGCGAGTAGCTGTCAAAGTGGTGCACGTACAGCGGCGGCGCGAGGTGCGGTGGCGACTTTTGGGACAACGGCTGGCGCTCGGGCTCGGGGGCGGCCGCCTGCCCCTGGCCAGGACCCTGCTCCGTCCCGCCAATCGTGGGCATGGGCGGGCCCAGCGCAATCACGGACGCAGCAGGATCGTCGTTGGAGAAGCCTGCTGTCGCTGCTGTCGCTGCTGTCGCTGCCGTCTGTGCTGTCTCGGCTGCCATTACTGGCGTGGCTGCTATTGCTGCTGTTGCTGCTGCTGCAGCTGCCGCTGCGGCATCGGCTGCGGGGCCGGGTGAGCTTGTCAGGGGTGTGCTCGCCGCGGACCCTGTCGTACCCTCTCGACCCAGCGCACCGACTAGGGGTGGTGATGGCGACTCTAGCGATGAGATGACATTTGTAGCTTCTGTGGGCGTCGAGGACGGAGGCGCCGCTAGAGACTCGGCAGGTTCTGCCGCGCGCCCCGGGGTCGCCGTTGCCGTTGCCGTCGCTTGAGGCGCCGTTTCCGCTTCCGTCGCTGCTGCTAGTACTGTGTCGTCCTCCTCTTTTGTCGTCGTCCCCGTCGGCGGCCTTTCGGTGGTCGTCGCCTTCTCGTCGGTGGCGGCCTGCAGCGGGGCGACCGCCTTGCCGTGCCGAGGGAAGGCGACAAGCTTTGGCAGCGTGGCCGTGCTAAACGGGAGAGCTCGAGGCTGCTGCTGCAGCAGCCGCCGCCGTGTGCGGCGGGACGGCGGCGCTATGGGTGGAAGACTGGCCGTCTGCCGTTGCGTCCGGGGGGGAGTGTGAAAGAATGCCACCTGGGCATGAAGGGAGGGGGAGAGCAAGGACGACGAGGATGCTGTGAACGCGGCCGTGGTTCGGCACGAGCACCGGCACCAATGCCGGGACGGGGAAGAAAGGGGAGGGAGAGAAGGCGGGGCTGTCGCTGCTGTCAAGGCAACTGCCCCTGCAGGCCGAGACTGCCGTCGCCCGTGGCCGGTTGTGGCCCGAGAGGGAGAGCGGCTGCCGCTGGCGCTTCCCGCGCTGCTGGCCGCGGCATTGCGCAGGAGCTGCAGCTGCTGCGCCGGTGCCGAAGTCAGGACGAGCAACCTGGCCGAGGGCATTTTTGCCGGGGGGGGGCCGAGGGGCGGGGAGGGAGGAGGAGGAGAGAAGTCGCGGTCTCGTCGTGTTCTAGCGGAAAGGCATCGTCGTGTGTGGTCGGTCTCTTTTGTTGTCGTTGTTGCTTGAGGGGCGGCTCTCTTTCTGCACGGTTGCCAGTCGAGTTTGTTTTGCGGGGGTTTGACGAAGACAGCCCGAAACAGTAAAGATGTTTTCGAAGGGCAGAAGAGCTTGTCGTTCTGTCTCCCGCGAGCTTTCTCGGCAGGCGGAAAGGTTGGACGGGGGTGGGGAGGGGACTCATTTAGACCGGGTGCAGTTTCTTGTTTCGGCATAGTGCGCTCTTTTCGGCCCATGGACCAGCACGTGTTTTCCGAACGGAGCTGCGTCGTGATACAGTGCGTACACGGTGTTTACACATGCCACTGCACTATGCAAAATCGATGCGGGCAGGTTGTGTAGAGGTTCAACATGAATTTAAGTTTGTATGTCTTTCTAGGCTGTCGTAAAGCAAAGGCGTCGTGGTTCTGTATAGCTCTTCCAAGTACGGATTGGAAAATACCGTGCGGTACATAAGAAAAAGGCATCGTCCAGACAGAAGACAAAAAGACAACAGGAGAGACCAAAAACAAAAAAAGCGGCAAAAAGGCCAAGCTGGATGAAGGCTTCCGTTTCCATGTCATGTCGCGGTGAAAGGCACGCAGCCTTGGTCCGTCTCAAAGTGACAGCAAGGCGGCTGCCCAGCACGACAGACGAACAAAAAGAAGGACGGAGAGCTGTCCTTGCTTGGGGAGAGGGGGAAACCGTTGTGAATATAAAACTGAAAAAATACTAAAAAAAGCACTCTGATTCGGGGACATCAAGCCTGAAACGCCCGTCGCCCAAGCTGTCCTGCGTCCGCTGCCTTTGAACCCGCTATCCCTTTGTCCCAACGCTCTTTGTGTACTCGCTTCCATTCAAACAGACCGAGACAGTGATCCCCATTTTCCACCGAGAAGTATTTTCCGAAATGATAGTGTCGTGCCAAAATCGATCTTGCCGGAAGGGACGGGGGAGTCCTTTCATTCCCATTACACCGCTACAATGAAAGAAGAAAAAAGAAAAGTAAGAAAAAGAAAAAGAAAAAGAAAAGATAACGTGAAAACAGGAATGAGAAAAGGAAACTGAGCAGAAAAGCAAAAGCAATAGTGATCGCTTCTCACAAGACACAAAAAAAGGGAATAAAGACGCCCGAAGAAGGTATGGAAGAAGAGGAAAACAAGAAAATAAAAAGAATATAAGAAGAAAAAAGAAACCCTCCCAGCCAGAGGTCGCGCTGGAGAGATGTTTACTCGTGGCGCGGAGTATGCCCTGGTGGTCAGGCGCTCTGCCAGGCCAGCGGGTTAGTTTTAGTGCATGCTCGGTCTCGCGGTTTCCGAAGGGAATGCAATCTGTGGCGCGGCCAGGATTGCTTCGCCCGTTTTGTCGACTGCCGTGGGCTCTGTCGGCCCAGCGCTGACACTGGGCGGGTTAGAGCTCTCTGGCGAATTGGGGGCGTTGGTCAGCGGCGGCGTTGCCTCGTGGCTCGACCGAGCTTTGGGCGACGATTCCGACGACAACGCTCTGCTGCCAAACGACAGGGTGCTTTTCGAGAGCTCTTCGGCGAGGCGGTCAATGGCCGCGTTCTGCCGCATGGTGCTGGTCGCCTTGAGAATCGAGACCTGCGAGGACACTGCGTCGACAAAGCGACGTCTCTCATTCCCGTCGAGCTCCTTCAGTAGTTTCTCTGCAGATGTCGGGTTAGCTTCATACATCGTATTCCCAGCGCACTCGTTACCTTTTAGGAGAATTCTTTTCTTTTTTTGGGGGGGGGGAGGGGGTTCAACGTACGGATGACATAGTTGGCGTATTGATCTGTGATCATGTGGTGCAGGACGGGCAAGCCATCGTTGCCGACCTTGTCGAGCTCCGCTCTCACACGGATTCGGTCGGCCAGCGTGCCGAACTGGATGCACTTCTCGACTACATTGGACGCGAACTTGTGCTTGGACATCGACACTAGGTTGCCCAGCACCTTGTTGACCATCTCGGCGCGCTCGGCTGGCGTGCCCTTCTCGATGATGTTTTGGATGACATAGTTGCCGTACTGGTCCATGATAAGGTCCTGCGTGTTGTCGCGAAGCTCCGCCAGAATGGCATTCCGGTCGTCCTTTGAGCCGTGCTCGAACATGCGTTGCACGATGCGGCAGCCAAAGGTATGTCGGGCAAGCTCCCTCACATTTCCCCGGAGGGCGTCCATGATGAAATCGATGTGACTGCGTGGCAGCTCTTCAATGACCTTTTGGACAACGTGATTGCCGTTCTGGTCTTTCACGACGCGGATGACAGAGCCCTCGAGCTCTTTGGCCAGAAGCACCTTCTGGTCCAGGAGAGTGTTTTCGAGGGCCTTCTGAACGACGCGGCAGGAATAGGACTGGGTTGACAAGTCGATCATCTTGCCCCTCATCTGCTCGGCCAGATACTTCTTCTGCACTTGGTTGCCGTGCTCAAAGAATTTCTGAACGACGTAGTTGCCGAACACATCCTTCATCAAGGCGACTGCGTCATTGGAGATCTCGCGGAACACATGCTCCTTCTCGTCCCCGTTCGCAGTCTCCAGCTTGCTCTGGATGAACCGTGAGCCATGCTGGTCGCCGCTGAACTCCACGATATGGTTGTAGATTTCCTGAGTAGGGAGAAGCAAAAAAAAGCATTAGTAGTCAGTCATGAAACGACGGGATCCCCCCCCCCACCCCCAGCTTCAGAGACGTGGTTTTTGCACTTACCCGAAGCTCGTATCGTCTATGCGCCCTGGATGACCGGAACTCGTCGAGCAGATTGCTTCTCAAGGAGCGGACGAGATCTTTTTCTCGGGGTGCCTGCGCGACGGGAGCAGGCATATAAGGGATTTCCATCGGAGTGCCGATCTGAATGCTACCAGACAGCATGGGAACGGGTGGCCGGCAAGCCGCGGAGAGGATCTGGTGGGGAGCAAGGTTGCCTGTCAGAAAAGCTGTCTGGCCGTTGAGCGAGGTGGCAGCAATCTGCGCATTGTATGCAGCGTTGGCATATGCAATCTGCTCCACTGTAAGAGGTACTTGTTGGCGCTGTTGGAACACGTGGTTGTTGCTGCCGTTGCCGGCGCTGTTGTCAGCCATGCCTGGCATTCCTAGGTCCTGGGACTGCGGCCGATTCCAGGAACCATCGGCGGCTGCCGGCGTGCCGATGCTGCGAGGGCTGTTGGCTTGGTGGAAAGTAGTACGAGTAGAGGCATTGCCTTGTCCGGGCGACGCCATGCTTGCACGGTAAAAAGCCAATGTAGCTGCCGTCATGGGGTCGTCTGCGACAGCACTGAACGGGTCGGATGCACCAGACCGGGCATCTGCAATCCACGACGTAGATACGGGGTTCAGCTGAGAGGAAGCTGCACGAGCCGCTTGCTGGTATGCCAGCATAGTCACAGTGGGATTGGTCCCGCGCTGTGCCGCCAGCGGTTGGCGGCCCATGGTGGGCAAGTCCTGGAAGCTGGCATCATCCGGCCGAGAGTTGCGCTTGTGGGAACCTGCGTTGGCGGCCGCCCCAGGAGCCGAAAAGGCGGTGGGATTCTGCAGCGATGTCCGGTGTGAGTGCCCGTGATAGGGGTTCGGAAACCGGGTGTGGGAGCCAAAGGCCGAGACATTGCCAGGTGCCTTCTTCGCGTGCCCTGGTGCTGCGGATGTTGATGCCGACGTATTGGAAGTGAACGAGCTCGTCGAATCCTTGGACACCCGCGCCCCCGACGACGAAGCCTCGTTACCGAGCGCCAAAGTCGCGAACGCGGAGCTGAGGGTGCTGGCACCACCGCTCTCAACACCATCAGAAGCGGTGTGCATCATAGATGAGTACATCGAGGGGCTGGCGCCAGTATCTCCGCTCGCGCCGTTGGTGCTTGGCCGCCGATGTGCGTAGGTGCCGGTCTGGCCGATTGCCAAATAGTTTGTGCTCGTATGAGAGCCGTTTGGGAGCTCGCCCGAACCGTCCCTCAGACGAGCCGTCGTCGAGCTGTGCGCCGATAGTTGCGGAGCGGCGTTCGTATCGGCGTTGTTCCACACGTTGGAGGACTGTGCCCAAGGATTCGACACCCCAGGGTCATTTGAGAAGGCGTTCAGAGCCTGGATTCCGCTGGTAAGGCCTTCGTCTTGTCCTGGCAAAGGAGAAAAAGGGAGCATATGTTAGCTCCCGTCTGTCTCGACAAAGTGTTGGGACGACTGCATGCGTCTGGTCTGCTGGTCGGCCATGCCCACTCGCGCTGCAGAATGCCGAGCTGGGCTCGACGCTGGAACTCTTCTCTCTCGTGATGTGTCTTACCTCGCAGGCCGGGGGGTGCCCAGAACTCGGACAGGCGTCGATTCGCAGCCGGCGTCGAGAAGGTATCGGAAGAAGCCTGCTGGGCTAAAGGCTCCGCAGAAATCGGCCCCGGGTAGGGAAAGCGACTTGCTTGGTTCTAGTCCAGAGAGGAAGGGTCAGTGGTCCGTGGGGAACGCCAGAGAAGAATGCAACAGCGAGATGCTGCGGAGCATGAGACCTTGCGCGACGCAAGAGGTGGATAAAGGCCAGACCGCAAGCAGCACAAGGGACAGCGCGGTGATGGGATGGTGGAAAGGGTCGACTTACCGCCATATCGAAAATAAGCAGGACGTGTGCTCTTGTGTGGCTTTCGAGCGCAAAGAAGCAAGAGAGAGGAAGGTGGGGGGTAGATGGAGCAGTCGGTGAGGCTGGAGATATCGAGATCGAGCTGAAGGCGTCGACGGGCGGAGGCTGGTCGGTGGTGGAAGAGAGAACTCGATAAGCGCTGAGGGTATAACGATGCGAGAGAAAAGTAAGGGCCGGCTGGGGGCGGCGGCCGGGAGAATATATAGATATGGATGATCGATGGGGACAGCAACGCCAGGCAAGCAGAGCTTTGGCTGGACGTGGATGACAGAAGGACCAGAAAATAGAGTTCTGAAAGAAAACAATAGACGGCCGTTGGAAGAGGTCTGACTGGCGGCGGAGCGCTGACAAAGGCCGAATGCGTCAATCGCGTGCACGCAAGAAGCTCTTGCTGCAGCGAAGAGTGTGAGGGCGAGACGAGGCTCCCTCCTGTTGCTGGCGGTCGACCGTGAGGTAAGAATGTGTTGTAGTTGGATGCGATTTTTCTCGTTGATCGGGGTGGGCTATTTTGCTTTAATGGGGTGGAGCAGGCGTGGAGCAGGCGTGGGGAGTGGGTAACTTTCCAGCGGAGGGCAGGTTGTCCGGTACGATGCTGTATCCTCCTTCCCACTACCAAATTGCTGGGGGCAGACTCGATACGGGGGTCTGGCCAGGCAGGGGCGGGGGGCTGTCAGGTTAGCAGGGCAGTTGCACTGTGCGGAGGAATGCCAGGACAGGCGTGGCGGGCTAGGAGCCTGGAAGCCTCGACAAAGGGAGAAGGAGCCAACGGTGCCCAGGGGGCCCAGGGGTGCTTTGTGGAGGAAAGAACGAGGGACCAGTGCGCCAAACTAAGGAAAGAGCCACTGGGGCAGGGAGCTAGCGCGAGGGAGAGAGGGGCGCGATTGGGTGCCTGTGTGCGGGAGGGTGCCCCGTAGCGTGCGCCGGCAGATGTAAGCTTTGCTTGGGGGGGGGGGGGTAGATAGTGCGGTGGGCAGCGCAAAGTGTGGGTTCCCAAGGACCATAGGGCAGAGAGGGACTTCAAAGTGACGGCAAACCCAGCGACGAGGTGAGAAGAGGAAGGGAACGAAGGGAAGGAAGGGAAAGAAGGGAGGGGGAGAGGAGGGAAGGACCGGCGTAGCAAGACTTGAACGAGGAAAGAGCGCGACTCACCCAGCTGGATGCTCTTTACTATCTTGTAATGCGGCGTCGGGGAGAGGAAGGCGCCACTCTTGAGAGGGGGGGAGGACGGAAGGCGCAAGACGGCAAACGAACGACAACGCCAACGATGGAGGAAGGTGGAAGGAACGATGGGAGATGAGGCCGGAAGAAAAGCCCTTCAAGACGTCGTAATCGTAGGCAGGTGTTGTCTGTCGCCTGTCTTGCGGCTGTCAACCCAATCGCCAAACGGAACTGGGCATGGCGTGGCGGGACCGGGGGTGGGGGGAGAGAGCAAACGCTCGTGGACAGATGAGAAAGCGAGGAAAAAGTGATTTGTGAGCAACAGACGGGATCTTGGCGATGCGTGGTTTGGAACGGGAGCAGACGATATTGTTGTCGTTTCAAGGGTGGATGTTACTACGAGGCCAGGCAAAATAAGGTTATGTGGGTGGGGGAAGGAGCAGAGGAGGGCCAGCAGGACGGAAGAAGGGACGAAGGAGGGGCGGTCGAGCAGCGCGAGCAAGAGAGGCTGGTTCGCTCTTTCCTGCATGCGTCAGAATTCACGCTGCTGCCGCGTCGGCACCCGCAAAGACGACGGTGGAGAGCTGCCAGAAGACCAGGAGAACGGCCAGACACAGAAGACCGGGGGGGGGGGGGGGGGGGGGTTTGGGGGCCACAGGGGGGAACCATGGGAAACCCCCATAATTTTCTGTAATAGGACCCCCCACCGGGGGGG